>JAQSVH010200859.1:4490-16171 GCA_029448705.1 Adansonia digitata
TATATCCACCAGGCACTTGGAATGCTGCGGCAAATGTTACGGTTGCTACAAGCGTTGCGACCAATAAATGGGTCTCTCTAGCTTTGTCAATGATTTTGTGTTGTTGAGGGATATTTTCCTCCTCCCCCAACACCATCTCCTTCACATACATATGGAAGTATATTATTTTCCCCACCTCTTCTGCATTATTTGCTATATCTTTCAACGCTTCTTGAATTTGTTTCTTCTGCACCACATAATTACTTGTTAATTTCGACAACGATAACTTTTATAATTCTATTCATTACATTGAAACAGTGAGATTTATGAAATGGTATAAACTTACTTTTCATTGTGTAATCTACTAACACAAATAAAAAATAAATTAATATAAATTTTAATATAAAAATACTTTTATTTGTTATATTTCAATTATCTTATTGATGATATTGTTTGAACTACTATTTGTTTTTTTTGAAACAAAATAAAACTATATTTAAATCTGATAGATATACAACCAAGACCTTCAATATATTATATATATTTTAAAAAATGTATATATAACAGAAACAGTAAAAATTAATTTAAATTAAGGTGAAGACAACAGGTTTGGCAATCTTTATTATTTATTATTTATTACTTTTCAATATATTTATTAACATTATTTATATATATAATTCATTTATAAATTATGAAAATCATGATTTTTTTTGTTAAGTATGAGGACTCAAGCAAGTTGATAATAGATGGGGAGTATAAGATAGTAGGTGATTCTAAGACTTAACTAATATAAGATAATACCATTTTAATAGGTTCATAACATATAAGCAAAGTCATAGAAGTTTATTTGAGAAAAACTAGGGGTGACAAGTAAAACTAACATGCAAGAACATAATAAAATAAAAACTTAAATATATTATTAAATATGCATTCAACTTAAAATCACTTGACAATAAATAAAAAGTTTCGAATGACGCTAATATGTATGAATAATAATTAAAATTATTTTGAAAAAAAAAAAAAAAACAGAAGTGATCATGCTAACACAGAGTGAGCTGCTTGCCTTGATTTCTGAATCTGATTTTCCGTGGCAGACAGATCTGTCGGATCCAAGAGACGAAAATCTTCGGAAAACTAGAAGATAACCAAAGTACTTAGGAGGGCCAAAGATAAGGACATGGAGAGGCGTGTTCCCATTAATATCCTTTTCATCCAAAAGCTTCCTAATTGGTAAATCCTTGAATTTATATTTATAACGGCATAAGAATGACATAATTCCTCCGGGATTTGATGTAACTGCGGCGAAGTGAAGAAAATTCCAGCCTCTGTTGTCGACAATTTCGGAACAACCCGGACAGTAGGAGATTATGTCTTCCATTATCCTTTTATCGCCTCGCCAAGCTGCCATATGAAGAGCCGATATCCCTCTCTCTTTATCTGTTATATAAGCGGCAGATGCATCGGCTTTCAACAACAGTTTCACGGCCGAACGGCTACTGAAACACACAGCGTAGTGAAGTGGAGTCCGCCCTTTGTCATCGGTTTCTTTGGTTAATTCCTTTTTTGCCGCTATTAGTTTCCCTACAGTCACTATTAAAAAATTAAAAAAAATAAAAATCAAGCTCAAGCACATAGATGCACTACAGATTTCCATGGACAGGACCAGGTTATTTTTAGATTTCTATTCATGGTTAAATCAAGCTCAGTCCAGCAAGTCAAATTATTATTTATAAATTAATTTAAAAATTAAAAAATACTTTTATATTAGTATTTTTTATAATTAAATTAAAAAATTATTATTAAATAATAATACAGATTAAATCAGATTAATTAAATTATGAAAAACTACGTGCGAGGCTCAATATGAGTGAATTGGGCCATCAACGACAGTGCCGTTGTACATACGAATCTAAAGGTTTTTTTTATCTTTTATTAATAGAAATTAAAAGCTTTAGAAGAATAATATAAAAAAATTATATTACATAAAATAACAGAAAAAAGAGAAGTAAGAGTAATTTTTTAATCAAATTTATTTTAATTATTTAATTTAAAAAATGATGTTTTAATTATTAAAACCTCCTGTGATGAGCAAAATGTTATTTTTAATCAAAATTAAATGATCAAGATAAATAATTTAAAAAAAAAATATTAAAAAGTTAATACACTTAATAACTAACTCATGATTTGTATCATATTGTCATATATTTTAAAATTTACAAAGCTAAGTTCAAAGGGTTGTCAATTGCCATGTCCGTTAAGATATACTTAATTAATAAATTATATCAAAGTTATTAAAGGGTATTTTACCTTCATTTCTGGGGTCCATAACCGCTGCATGCAAAGCTGTTGTACCATCAGGGCCGCCATAATCCATTGACTTGAAATGATCCAATATTGCAGCCACCAAATGATGATCTCCTGGTCTCTTCGTAGCTATGTAGAGTGGAGTCTCACCGTTTTTATTAGCAGAGAATGGAAAGTCAGGATCTACTTCCTTCACCAGTAGTCGCAACATATCAACGTTACCACTTATAACTGCCTCGTGGAAAGCAGTATTTTCCTCCTTATCCTTCATTCTCAGCATCTGCCTCAGCATGCTGCTGGTTGCTTCGGACAACGTCCCCTTCTCCACGTCTTCATGTTGCACTATTTTGGCGCGTTCAATAAGGAAATCGACTATTTCAGAATGACTATGTCGAACCGCTATGTGCAATGGGATTTCTCCTCTGGCATTGGGTTGCAGCAGCAGTGATGGGCACTTGTCGACGAGTTGTTTGACAAAATTAATGTAGAACTTTCTTTCAATTCTCGTTTTCCAAAAACACAGAAACATTCTATCAGTTTTAAGTACCTGGCGTCCTCCGGTTCTGGAGTAAATATGGAGAGCTGTGTTTTGCCTTCCGTCAACCAGGCAATGAAGACCACCTTGGTACTTGTTAAAGAGTTCCATGTCACCATTTTCTGCAGCATTGAACAAAGAACTGTCCATGTAGGTGGGAGCCTCTTCTGGCGTCTGAGGCTGTTCAGAGGGAATTATGGATGATCTTGAAAGATCTAACTGCATCATTACAATTATTTTTGGCCGGTCTCTCTCTTTCCTATTGGACTAAGCCTGTAAGCCGAAGGCAAGCAAGCACACAAATTTTCTGAACTAAATCAAGGGATCCTCTTGCCTTTTTATAACTTCATCTTGCTATTATTCCGATCGTGTAAATTGCACTATACAATTCTATTTTTGTGTAATATTTAATTATTTTTGTTGACGTATTTTGGTGGGGAGCTGACAGTCCAGTTTAAAGGAAATCCTAAGATAACATGAGGAGAGATGTAGAGAGTTGAGTCAACCAGCTTTAGAGGAAAGCCAGTAAGAGGAGAATTTGACAGTTTCAGTGGGTTTCGATGTTTATTTAACAATTTTCATTCACAATTTTAAAAACTCAAAATTTGTATTCTCAATCATTTAAAATTATTCCAAATTTATACATTTTTTTTCAACCATCATTAAAAATTAACAGAACTTGCCACCATGTTTATACATGTCCATGTGTAAATTAAAAAACCGGATAAAAAAAACAGTTATAAATTAAAATTTATGTTTTGTATTAGAGGTATTTATAGATCCGGTAAGATTGTAACCCAAAAATTTTTTATATTTTTGTTAGGTCCGAAAGCTATAATTATTATTCATAAATTAATAAAAAATTTTATAATAATATTAATATATTATTATAATTAAATTTAAAATAAAAATACTATACCTAATGTGATCTAACCTATAAATATGTCCAATATTTATCTCGATTAACCTGATTGATTTCATTGAATTTTAATTGCTGGTAAAATTGATGAGTTTGAGATATTTTTAAAACATGGTGAGTTTCAAAAATAATATTTAAAAATTAAAATGCAATATTGTGCAATGATCACTCATGATTAGTGTATTTACTCCAACATGAATCTATCTTACATCTTTATATCTTCATTTAATATTGCTGTCGTTCCAATCATCATTGTGCTCATCATTTGAATCTGTATCCAACCAATTAACTTCATCATTATAAAATAAAATCCTTTGCATTTCGGATAGTGCATAAACTCCTTTAACTTTATTCCAATCTTAAGTTTTAAGTTATATCTAAATTCACATTTAAGTTTTTTGAGTGACTATTTTCATTAGATTTATTCAAATTTTAATATAAAAATGTTTTCCCCTTTAACTTTATTTAAATCTTAACTCTTAGGTTATAAGTAAAATTTCATTTTTATTTTTACTATTTTGATTGACTTTATCTTAAGTAGATCTGCCAGAAATTTTTCCCCTTAACTTCCTTTATTATTTCAATCTTTACTTTAAATGATATTTAAATCTGCATTTTGGTCTACATTGTTTTGATTTACTTTTTCTTTAATTAGATCTATTAAACGGTTAGTATGAAATGTTTTCCTAACTTAAATTATTTCAATCTTAATTCTTAGATTATACCTAAATTTATATTTTGGTCTTCACTATTTTGATTAATTTTATTTTAATTAGATTTGTCTAAGTGTTAGGAAAGATATATTTTCTTACACTATGACAATCTTAACTCTTAGGTTATAACAAAAATTTGCATTTTGGTCTTCACTATTTTGATTGACTTTATTTTAATTAAATTTGTTCAATGGCTAGTACGAAAATGTTTTCCCCCTATATTTCTTTATTATAATATTAACTGTTGGATTATACCTAAATTTGCATGTTGGTCTTTGCTATTTAGGTTAACTTTATTCTAATTGGATCTGTCTAAGGGTTCATACAAAAATGTTTTGCGTTTAACTTTCCTTATTCCAATATTAACTCATAAGTTATATCTAAATTTGCATTTTGATCTTTATTATTTTAATTGACTTTATTCTAATTAGATCTGCCCTCCTTTAACTTATTTTATTTCACTCTTAGCTCTTAGGCTATACTTAAATTCGTATTTGGGTCTTCACTACTTTGATTGACTTGTTTTTGTTAGATCTATTCAAGGGTTATAGTGAAAATGTTTTTCCTTTAATTTACTTTATTCTAATCTTAACTCTCAAATTATTCCTAACTTTGCATTTTGTTCACTATTTTAGTTGATTTTTTTTTTAAATTAGTCCAAGGGTTAGAATGGAAATGTTTTCCCTTTTAACTTTACCTTATTCCAATCTTAACTCTTGTACCTAAATTTGCATTTTGGTCTACTATTTTGATTGACTTTATTTTAGTTATATCTATCCAAGGGTTAATACAATAATGTTTTTTCTTTAATTTACTTTATTCCAATCTTAATTCTTAACTTTACTTTTTGATCTTTATTATTTTTGATTGACTTGTTTTTGTTAGATCTATTCAAGGGTTATAGTGAAAATGTTTTCCCTCTAATTTACTTTATTCTAATCTTAACTTTCAAATTATTTCTAAATTTGCATTTTGTTCACTATTTTAGTTGATATTTTTTAAATTAGTCCAAGGGTTAGAATGGAAATGTTTTCCCTTTAACTTTACCTTATTCCAATCTTAACTCTTGTACCTAAATTTGCATTTTGGTCTACTATTTTGATTGACTTTATTTTAGTTATATCTATCCAAGGGTTAATACAATAATGTTTTTCCTTTAATTTACTTTATTCCAATCTTAACTCTTAACTTTACTTTTTGATCTTTATTATTTTTGATTGACTTGTTTTTGTTAGATCTATTCAAGGGTTACAGTGAAAATGTTTTCCCTCTAATTTACTTTATTCTAATCTTATCTTTCAAATTATTTCTAAATTTGCATTTTGTTCACCATTTTAGTTGATATTTTTTCAATTAGTCCAAGGGTTAGAATGGAAATGTTTTCCCTTTAACTTTACTTTATTCCAATCTTAACTCTTGTACCTAAATTTGCATTTTTGTCTACTATTTTGATTGACTTTATTTTAATTATATCTATCCAAGGGTTAATACAATAATGTTTTTCCTTTAATTTACTTTATTCCAATCTTTATTCTTAACTTTACCTTTTGATCTTTACTATTTTGATCGACTTGTTTTTATTAGATCTATTCAAGGGTTACATTAAAATTTTTTTCCTTTTAATTTACTTTATTCTAATCTTTTAACTCTCAAATTATTCCTAAATTTGCATTCTGTTCACCATTTTAATTGATTTTTTTCAATTAGTCCAAGGGTTAGAATGAAAATGTTTTCCCTTTAACTTTACCTTATTCCAATCTTAAATCTTGTACCTAAATTTACATTTTGGTCTATTATTTTGATTGGCTTTATTTTAATTATATCTATCTGAGGGTTCATCCAATAATGTTTTTCCTTTAATTTACTTTATTCCAATCTTAACTCTTAACTTATTCTTAACTCTACTTTTTGATCTTTGCTATTTTGATTGACATGACTTTAATTTGATCTGTCCAAGGGTTGGTACATAAATGTTTTTCCTTTTAACTTATTTTATTCCAATGTTAACTCTGGGATTGTGCTTAAATTTGCATATTCGTCTTCTTTATTTTGATTAACTTTATTTTAAGTAGATCTATCTAAGGGTTAGCACGAAAATATTTTCCCTTTAGCTTACTTTAGTCCAATCTTAATTCCCAAGTTATACCTAAATTTGCATATTTGTATTCACTATTTTATTAACTTTAATTTAATTAGATTTGTTCGGGGATTAGTACAAAAAATGTTTTCCTTGAATTTTATTCTAATCTTAACTTTTAAATTATACCTAAACTTGTATTTTGGTCTTCAGATTTTATTTTAATTAAGTTTGTCCAAGGCTTTATTTTATTTAAATCAATTAATTTTATTCATATTTAATGGATCAAACTAGATCGAGATTTGATTAAGAATTTTAAAAGGTCAACTTCAAGTTAATTTGAATGCTTAAACACGAGGAATTTTGCTACAGTGAAACCACTAGCACATCCTGCAAAGCACGATTGTCCTATAAAGAAAATGGAAAAGAAACAATGTTTTTTCTTCTTTTTTTTTTTTTTCATTTTTAAACTCTTTTCCTTTTTTTAGATTAATAAATGAAATGCTTCTTAAATAATCAAAATGTGAAATTTAAGCAAACTTCTTTATAAGAAATTCATAACATTTCCTACAAACGATATTTAAAAAAAAAAAAAAAAACCCTAAACTTTGGGTCATAAACTTCTACTATACATGGATTATTCACATATCCTAGATTGAATTTAGAGGAATGATTGAAAAAGTAATAACAAAAAAAGATCTGAGGCTGTTAAGAGGAAATGGATTAGCCTATTGAGGGATCCATCTGCATTATTTCGATACTTAATTGGGTTGGTTCTTAATTTTAAGGTAATTAAAAGCACATAAAATAGTTTTATGAATCATCAAATGCTACCTTTATTGCTTCCCATTTCAGTCATTAATATGCCTTCTTTATATATTTAAACTTTTGTTCCATGATATTATAAAACCTTTGTTTTTGGACAGTAGGTGTGAAAAATTTCACGAATTACGTTTTCATTATTCCGTAATACTTTCATATTTTCAGCTTTACCATCAAGAGTCTTTAAAACACTTTTTTTTTATACAAGTTACTACCATAAATAAATTTCGACACATAAACACTTTTATTTCTACTGAGTACGCTGATCACTTTAAATCTTTCCTCCGTCAATCAACTTCGTCTATATAAAATACATACATTCGCGCTCTGATTAGTACGAGAATGTTCTCCTTTGTTAACTTACTCCACTCCAATCTTCCATACCAAGATCTGCATTAATTTACATTTTGATCTTCATGTTCTAATCGAACAGTTCCATTTATTTTTATTATTGCCAAATTTAAAGATTACGTAATAAACATTATTTTCTCTTCCCAGCATGACACTTGGGGTGGCATTTAACAATTTCTTATATTCTTCCAATGAAATATAAAGATTAGCTGAAACCATGGACCAACTGAGTTCGCCTGACAGGAGTCAGAGGTTCGAATGGTAAGGTTTTTTTTTTTTTTTGACAAAGAACTTAAGAAATAAATTCTTTTTATTAATAATCCACATTTTATACGAAGAATAATTGTCATTATATCTTGTCTTACAAATCGGCACCCAAGTTAACCCTCTCAAACTACCAAAAATCTCCATAACCCAAGCAAAAAATCATAATAATAAAAACAATGTTTCGTTCTATTGGTACACTTTACTTGACAAGGGAAAGGAAAGCAGAGGAAAATTTTGTAGACTACCACTTCGTCAAAATCATCAAATAAAAGCCATCGGATTGACATGGCCAGACATATTTATAGACAATGCAATCGAAAATCCTTGGTCGCTGCAAGGAGAGAAGATCGGCCTCCCGGAAACAACCAATCTGCGTGAACCTCAACCAATTGAGTGACCAGACGTATGGGAAAATGGGATG
The DNA here is from genome assembly GCA_029448705.1 of Adansonia digitata. Classification (NCBI taxonomy): domain Eukaryota; kingdom Viridiplantae; phylum Streptophyta; class Magnoliopsida; order Malvales; family Malvaceae; genus Adansonia; species Adansonia digitata. The sequence goes on from JAQSVH010200859.1 coordinate 12,879, forward strand.
AGGAGGTGGTAGAACACGAAGCAAACAAAAAGTACTAGAAAGGAAACAACACAAACTGGTTCAGGCGGGCATCTTCTGCCAAAAGAATTTGCCAGACTCACCAAAATCACGACCTGACAAAGTGGCAAACTCGGAGATTCCCTAATCCCGGCATTCTGCTAACGATTTGAAAACTTAATACACAATGCTCACATGCATTTGAACCTCAGCCTTTTGAGGTTCGGTTCAATCAACATTTTAAGACCACATGAGCCCATGAATGCTTTGAATCAACCGGAAATGAAACGACTCTTAGTTTCATTAAACCATTTCTAGATGAATGGAACTTATAAGGCAAAACCAAAAATTCAATCCAAAACTTAACTCATGATGGAGGAGCAACAGCAGCAGGTGCCTTCTCCATTTTCTCTTTCTCGATCTCTGCTCTCCTCTGTTCAGCATGCTGAGCAATGCAGTTTGCAAGGGCTTCATAATGGAAATCCAGCGTCCGCGTAAGGTTCTGGAACCTCATAGGATCTGATGCTTGCAAAGCTAGATTTCAAAGTTGGGGAAGAGAAGAAAAGAATTCCTCATTTCAGACAACGCCATGGAAAACCAGCGGAATGAGAAGATGCATGTATAAACAAACTGAATGGCGAAATAAACATTTACCTTTAACAGTACCAACAAAGAAAATGAAGGGGTCCACTTCATCAATTGGAGACTGTAACTCTTCATCATCAGAGTCATCGTCGTCATCATTTGCACGGAAAGCCTTAGCCTATAGAAAACAACAATAAAAGATTGGAAAATCCAGGACTCAGTTCCTGCAATTAAATTTGACTGTGTTTTTTTTTTTTTTTTGGTCGACGATGAAACATGCTAACCTTAAATTTTCTTTCTTTTTTTTTTTTTTAACCTAGTGGCAAGTAGAAATACCAAAAACTATTTTTAATAAAAAAAAATACTAGAAGTTAATTTTTTAGAATCTAAAAATAATTAATTATTATATTATTAAAATAATATACATTTGGACTGATATGTTTCATGTAACCAAAAAGTAATCTACCACAGCACGTCAAGTGATCACTTAAATACCATGGCATTCAAATTAAAGGCATAATCTTAATATCATTAACAATTGTCCGTAAATCTACTTTTAACATAAGTAGAAAGACAAAATTCATTAAAATTAGGGTAGAGGGACTAAAAACCAATTTTGATATAGTATAGAGACCAAATTTAGACTTTAACCTAAACGTAAAGGATCAAAATAAAGGATACCTGGGCAGCTACTTTTTGAAGCCAGGTATTACGGAAAAAGATGGAAAAAAATTAAACCTTCAAAAGACAGAAAGGCAAAGCCAAAAGAACAGGAAACAGTTGCAAATTCAGACACAGAATAGGCACACATAAGCGCATGCACACACAAAGAGAGAGAGAGGAAGAGAGAAACCTGCAACTTGATCCTTGCATGCAACTAGGAGATCAAGGGTGGCCCTGAACACACGTCCAAGAGCCTCCCCAAGTAACTGTTCACCAGCAAGTGAAAGCAGTGACGTAAGGCCCAAGCAGCACACTTTCTTATCATAGTCCGTGTATAACCCGGATAACTTATAAAGACACAGCCAGACATTACCAAAGGTGAAAAATTCATTATAAAAGTAATGAGGTTATACTTAAGGCTTGTATGGGGGGAGATAGAAAATGATCAAAATTCAAAACTACCTACCGCTTAAAGTTAACCCGCACACCACTCTTTCTAACTTGTTCCAACAACTGGAACCAAAGATTGAACACTTCCGATGTAACACAAAACTTATTCAATATGCTGAGTGTCAAAGCTGCATTGTAATAGACCGCATTGGCTACCTGGGTTAAAGAAGACAGCATTGTGTTAGAAAATCACAGGCCAAAGCTGTTTCGAGGAACAAAAAGTGTTTCAAAGAGAAAACAAAAGCAACTTGCAAAACAATAGTAGTGTTTATGCCCAGTAGAGTAAATTATCATTTGAAACAGCATAAGCTTTTGCTGGCAATAGCTGCTTCAAACCATATTTTAACATAAAATGACAAACTCTAGATCCTAACAAGAACATTCTGAGATACCATAGTCAGCTAACTCCAAACCTGTAACAGGAACTAACAAATAAAACTCGAGACAGATAAAAACATATCAAATTAACTTAAATTGGCAATAAATGATTCATCAACTAGTGCTTTCAGATTGTGTTGTATAAATTTGATGCATAAGTACCCTTGCGTGGGTGCAAAATTAAGGAATATCAAATTTGTAATATTTACAAGACATAAGAATATGAAGCATGTTATCAACTTGCAGAAAATACAGCGAGGTCCTGACACCTTACCACTTGTACAAGAAGACATTTCAACCGTGATTTCTCCGTTCGACGCAATCGATCAAGTGTGATTCTCAAATATGGTTCAACCCAATGATCCACCTGCCCTCTACAGTTTTGAAACACTACTTCTATCAGCTTTGGGGCTGGCTCAATGTCATTGTCCTCTAAATTTTTATGTGCCATAATCTGCCAAAGAAAAAGCAAATTGCGTTGTCCTTATAAACCAAAGGGGCTGACATAAAGTAAGATAGAAAAGTTACAAGAAGATCAAAAATGGAAGAATCTATGGTTAATTTTCATTTTCCCTTGACAGTTCTCCATCTACAAGCAACTTTTATCAGTACAAAGGAACTCACAGATGAAATCATATTCCAAAGACTTTGCTGATAGTCTACTTCCTGGCAAGTAAGAAAATGAGCAGTTCCCCTGGATATATAGTTGTCCAAAGGAACCAAAATATCTGCGTGAACACAGCTACTTACTTAGAAACAACACAAAAATATACAGATGAATTCAAAAATAAATGTCGATAAAATGAAATTGGATGACAAAAAGGAGAATGATTTATTATATAAAATATTTATAAGGACCAACTAGAACCAACAGAAATGAACTATCTACTTTCTATCATAAACAAATCTGGACGTCCACACATCATTGGCAATCTGATACCAATTTAGAGATAGTTGTCTTAGAAACTGTTCCGGCTACCAAAACTTGAACCAATGAGGATTTTTTTTGTTTAAACATGTTAACTCCAGGATTTGCATGAATAATGTATTCATTATCAAGCAAGTTGACAAAAATGATTAATTCTATCAACGAATCAAAATGTTTGCAATTAATTTGTCAATGTGCATATCAGACACACATGCATAAACAGAGTTTCAGATCAGTAACATCCGGCATGTTCTTCAAAGAGCAACGGTATCATAAAGTAGCTTATCATACT
>JAQSVH010200880.1:0-16168 GCA_029448705.1 Adansonia digitata
AACCCATATCAGATTATGAATTTAGACTTTTGAATTAATCAAAACATTTTTGAAGTCTAAATTAGATAAAAAAAGGTTAATGTCACATGACCACCCTACTTCTCCCTAGTTTGTTGACCAAGATCACCATCAGTCACTTTATTTGCTAGAAAATCATTTCAGCATTTAAAATAGCCACCTTATGTCTATCACATTAGTAGCAAGTTGCTTCCTACAGCCACTCTATAGCTATCAAGCTGACATCACTTTGTCCCCCTTGAGAAATGACTGAAAATACCTCCAATTTTGCTCTAAAATGCTAGTATAAATGACCACTTATATCTCAGCTGAGTTTTTTAGGGGAGATTTCAGCTTCCAAAACACATTCACACATCAAGAAAACCAAATCCCATAGCTCTTCACTCAGCACCCAAAACCAGCTCCAAAACACTCACTCTCAACCACTACACATTCTAAAAATCACCTTTATCCATACCAGAACCAAAACCTTATTTGTTTCTCTTTTTCTTGGTTATTAACAACAAGAACAAGAGGGAAATTCAAGCCATCTCTACTGCTCCAACTATTTGGCCAAAAATTGAAGTTATGTTGGTATAACTTCTTATTTTATCACTTTCATTTTTTATTTTTCATTATCTTCATCATTTAAGCGAGCTCTCCATGTTTCCATCACTTTTTTAGGATTATCATGCATTATTGTGGCTTTTGGCTATGGTAGTTTAAGATTTGGATGCCTTAATGCCCCTTTAATTTGCAAAATGCCTTATTTCATCCTTATTATTTTGATAGCTTTTGCTCATGCATTTTATGCCATATCCATGCATTTTGTTATGATTAATCCATGTATGAATCCTTAGCCTAACATATTTCAAGCATATTTATACATTAGCTTGATCTTTTCATGAATCATTATCATTTTCAGCATCCATAACATTTTCTTGTTAAAGTGCTTAACACTTTCTTTGTCTAGACCACTAGTAAAGTTAGCATTCCCATTCATGTTATGTGCCATCTCCTTGTATGCTTGTTGTCTTCTCCTTGTCAAAGTGCATGTTTGATGGCTGTAGAAAAAACTAATTTTCGAAACCTCCTTAAGCCAAGGATGCTAACCTCTACCAATGAGGACTAGCTTAGCATTTTCCTTAAAGTTAACTAAAAAATCTTGGGGAAGATAAAGTTTCCCAGATCTGTAATCCTAATTAAACGAGGTCAAAACTTTTAATTTTCCAACAAAAATTGCCTTGCATTTATTCCCTAAATGTTCGTGCCTTATTTTTGAGTCAAAACCTTGAGTGGCAAGATCAACAGGCTGTTCATTGTCCCAAATTACTCTAGGGCTATGCAAATGAGTTTGTGACACTCATGCCACTCTTTCCCTTCAATCATGGACGTTTGAATGTTGATGACTCGAGTTTGGACCCGTAAATATAGAGAAAATAAGAAATATCCTCTGCTTTGCTTTGTCCCCTACTAGAAGCATCAGTCTTACAAATTGAAATATTACTTTAAAATCCCAAACAATTTTTCATGAATTTTATAATATTTTTCTCTGAAATTGTCTCAAAATATCTTTAAAACAAGGTCATGTTCACCCCTGGATCAGTCCGAATGAAAGAGTGCATTTGTTTGGGCCTTTTAGGCCCACTAAACGATTTTTCCAAATTCGTCCAACATTTTTTTCTAAAACCTTCATGAAATTCCCTTTCTAGAAAGGCATTATTTGGAATTTTTCATACCAAACAAGTCCGGAATGATTTTTTGAATTTTGACACACCCTTTTCCTCGCTTGCTCTATCAGCAGTGTAATTGACCCAAATTTGAAAATTTATTTCCCTAAAAAGTGATTTTTTAGGATATTAGTAATATTTTTAGATTAACCCTTGTCAAGTGACCTTTCTGATGGTATCTTGTCCAATCTCTAAAGGCTTCAAACCAATCCAGAATAAATTCAGAAAGTGGGATCATGCAATGCTATCCCTTGTTCTCGGTCATGGCCAAAATTAGGTTATTTTTCCAAATTTCATCTCGAGATATTCGAACATCTTCGTATCTCCCCGATCAGACTCGAGAACATGCTTCGACCTCCCAAAAGCTCATATCAAGGCATGAAAAATCATCAAAATGCTCACTCATTTTCTAAATAATGAAGTTTTGTCAACTTAAGTTTTCCAACTTGACTTTTTTAAGAGTGTCAAATATGTCGCTTTTGGGGATACTTTAACCCTAACCTTTCAAGGGGATACTCTAACCCCACTTTTAAAAATTGTCAAAATTTAAAAATCTTCCTTTATCAAAATTATTTGTCATCTATGGGGATACTCTAAACCTGATCTTCTGAGGGGATACCCCAACCCTGCTTTTCAAAATTATCAAGATTTTGAAATCTTCCTTTATCAAATTTATTTGTCATCCATGGGGATACACTAACCCAACTTTTTGAAGGGATACTCTAACCTTGTCTTTCAACTACAATTAAAATTTTCTCTTTCTCGAGCTTCCAGGAATGTGTCAAGAAAACCTTATTCAATCAAGGAACCTAAATGCATCTAAAAAATTATCAATTCGGTTATTCCTAGATAATCGATGCCAATAGCGAGATAAATTCCAATAATCCATCCCTTTTCTTTCTCATTATATTGAATAGTCCATATTATGTTATTTCATTCGTTGCTGTACTAATGTGATTTCTTTGCGATGATTATTTGCATGCATGTTTTCAAAACATTTCAAGTAAAACTAAAGGTAATATTTGTCGTGGGTATCTCTTTAGTGCCTAAAGTGGAATATTCCATTTTTCAAAATAAAATCCAAAGGTCATTTTCATTGAAAATCTCTATATTCCCATCTCTCGGGGGCGTGTATGAGATCAAATTTTTTCATCAAAATCTAGATTTGTGTTTTCATAAAATTCATGCATTAAAAGGGGGTTATATCAAAATAGTGATGAGTTAAGATCAAAAGAATTGAAACCGAGATAAGACATAACTAGGAAGGTATCGATTTAGGCATCGCGAAGAGGTTCATGCCTCATTGTGTGTAACCAACTCCCAAACCTAAATGGTAAATCTTTATACTACGTAGACCATGGGATAGATGTTTTGAGTTTCATAACTCAAGACATAGGTTTTAATAGATATCCAATCATGCATAGGCCAAAATGATTAGTGGCGACTCCAAATGTTGGCCATTTCATGATGGTCATCCAAAACCAATAAGATGTGTGATTCGTCTTATGGTCCCCTTTACTGTATCACAAGTCGAGATTTCGTACTTTCTCATTCTCATCATTTCGTGAAGTAAAAGTCTCGGTCAAGAAGACATTTCCAAGTCAAAATAATATTTTAAGTCGTATGCACCCATAGATCCATGAGGATCCATCCTCGGGCATGTTGCAACAGTTTGGCAACTCCACAGGGACTGTGTAGACAGTTAAGCCAATAACTAGTCGTGTCCTACTAGGTTCATGGTTTCTTCGATCTTCGATCATTATTTAACTATGACCTTTTTTTGTTTTGTCAAGTAATCTTTTGTTTGACATGATTGTCAGGATTGTCTTATTTTTGAATAATCTTTAATTTAATAAAAATGGTAATACAGGAGTAAGAAAAAAGGTTTGATCATTTCCTTGTCACACACCGTGCACTTGCATATGCATTAGAGTCTCACCAAACTCCATGGCGAGGTTATAACCCAATCATTAGGAGGAAAAGAGCTATTTGCCTTCGTGAGTAACCCTTGGCATAGGCATAGCAATAACTTCCTGAATGTAAATTACCTATGTCTCTCATGAGTAACCCTCTGTATTTGCATAGGGAAATACATCCATCGGATTAAACCCATTCAACCAAACCCATAATGGGCTTAAGATCGGGGTACCTCGACTTTGCTTACTGAATGGAAGAACAATTCGAAAACCTAGTTAGGCATCAACCTAAACCTTATATAGTGAGCCTGAGGAGCTAAACCATGTCAAAACTGTAGCGGAACACTTCTAGAATACCCAAAGAATAAGGTTCTTGAGGAAAGATTCCTAACCTTTACTCTTAATTACTATAATTATGTAGGTGACAATGAGTATACAATTGTCACCCACATCTGCATTTTTATCAAGGCATGCAATTGTGTCGCCCGAACGACAACTAATCTTATAAGTAATGGTGAGCAAAATAACCAACATTCACAATGTCTTACACTGTAAGCTGTTATGCTGTTCGAGTCACAGCTTAACACACATCCGCACTAGTGGTGATAAATGAATATTACTATTGGTCAATTATTTTTCCATCAAAATAAGATATTGCATCACCTCATGCAGGGCAGATTGCATCTGGACATGTTGAAATGCTACCCATTTCTCGTCTCACCACCTTGGTTGAGACATGTTATGAATATTTTGTTCTGATGTTCTTAAATTCTTTATTTCTTTTATTTATCTCATATATGTTCCACTAACTTATTTTCCCTTTGTTTGTGTTTTGGTGTATGCATCATCACATCATAACTATCATGACTATCATCATTTTGGGACAATTATTCTAGTTTGGTGTTTAGCTAGGGGCATCATTTATGGAGCAACAGCTTATCTCCACTATTAAGTCCTTTGAAAACATTAGAACATGGTCAGAAGGTTGCCAACGTCAAGACGGGGACATCCTAAAGCCTGATTGCATTTAAAAAATGCATGAATGGGTCAAGATCAGTTTCCGTCAAAATGATTGTCAAGAATTGAAGCACATTTGGGATAGTTGGGATAACAACAAGAAAGAAGCCTTCACTAAAAAGTATCGGGATATAGCACTTTTACTTCGAGTTTAGTTGGATGATGGCTTGTTGCGAGTAGCGACACAGTTTTGGAATCTAGCCTACCAAAGTTTCACATTTAATCAATAAGATTTAGTCCCTACCATTATTGAATACATAGCTATGCTCAACATAGAAAGGGCTAAGTTTGACCAGATTTATTACAAAGCGTTTTTGCCTCCTCCATTCAAGAAAAGATTGAGGTAAATTCTTGAAGCCATAGAATCATGGGTTGATAGTCATGTCAAAGTAAAAGAGAGCAGTGAATGCATCTCTTGGGCTAGCTTGAAAGAGGCCACGATAAATCTTTTCGACCAAAAGAAAGTTCAAGATGTCTATGCTTTGGCAATTTATAGGCTTGTCATATTCCCAAAGACTTTGGGTTATGTACAGGTAGTAGTCACACATTTCTTTTCTTGCCTATGTTGCGACATTAACCCTACTTCTGCCATTATCGCTAAAACCATCTGCACCCTCACTTTTGTAAAAGAATGAGAACAAAAAGGTTTATCGGGTGTGCCCCATTCTTTAGCTATGACTCCTAGGTCATCTCTATGTTAGGTAGGAAAGAACCAGGTAAAATTTCTTCTTCAAGTTTAGTTCTCTTTCCACAGTATTAGAGGAAGAATATCATCAAGATAAGACAGAAAAGTATTGGGTTAAGGAATTATCAAACATCAAGGAGGAAAAAATCACATGGAGAGCCTTATGGGTGTTTTCTCAGTAGATTGTGTATAGATGTGGAGCTACACTTGTGTATCGCTCCTGGGATTATAGGCAAATACCAGTTATGGTCCTCTATTGGTATTGCATCAATTCCAGTGCTAGCAATTCATTCTGTTCTTTGAAGACTTGGGACATTGGGATTTTGAATATAGAGAGCCCAATTATAAAGCAAAAGTCTAGTTAGCTTTCCAAGTCTGGAGAAAAGGTCCATTGTATGGAAGATACTAGAGAGGAAGCCCCACCATGCTTGGAAACAAAGAATAGATACTCCGCCATATCAACGATCCATTACCACCACCCAACTTTGAGATACTGCAAGTCTTAATTGAGGAACTACCTTTTGAGATCGAGCTACTTAAGAGGGAGTTTGAGTAAGAAAAAGCATCCTTTGCAGTAGAAATCTCTCGACTTAAGAAGGAGAGGGCCAACTAGAGATGGATATCTATCCTAAGAGTGGTGAAATGGATCAAGTCGTTAAAGAAATGGATCAATTTAAAGATGACCTCAAAAGCCTAACTAAGGATTATGTGGCACTCCAAAAATCTAACAAGTCCCGATGTATTGGTAAGACATCAGTTGAATGGTAGGCAAAAGCTGAATCAGCAAAAGAAGGAAGTTAAAACTAGCAAAGAAAAATTTATAAGGGCATGTGCTCTTACTTCCACTTACCAACAAAGGAATCAAAGACTTAAGGCCCAAATATAAGATCTGAGAGCTGCCAGGGTTGAAAATAAAGCCTTCACTCACAGAATCCAAGAGTTAAAACAGTCTCTCTAGGTTTATCGACGCCATATTAATGAACTAACAAAGGCTTTCAAGTAATGCGAATTAGAGTGGTAATCAATAATCAACTAAGCTTGTCTGAGTTACTAAATGCAGCATCAACACTTCACTAAACAAGTTCAAATAGCTTAACAAGAGGTGGATAACATGATTGAAGTAGCTCAGTCCATAAGGTAAGATATCATACCTGTTGGAAATCAAAAACAATAACTTTTGAGTTTTCTTGATCGTGTGATTACACAATGTAATCAAGTTAGATACTTTCAGATTCAATAATGTCATAAAAGAAAAACCCTTTTGTGTATGAGTGATGTTATTGATGAAGCTATTCCAAGAATCAATTGTCTCCAATGCATATGCACATTTAATTTCACCATTTTTCATTACACTTGCATTAATTATCTTAACTCGTCATTGCATCATAAATGCTCATCAATAAATACATTTTTAAATAAAAGTGTAATACGAGAATTAGGCCATAAAAGTGTAAGGGATTTCGAATCAATTAGGAACACCAAACCTTACATCACGTACAACTACAACACATGACACTTTAAGCAAATCATGGAGAGTAACCATAAAGCTCATATTGAGCACCTTTAGCTAATGGTTAAGGAACCATAAGACCAAGTGCTTTGTTAGTAAAAAAAATGCAAAATCAAATTGCAAAACTTATGGAACTAATGACTGCCTCTATGAAAGAAAAAGGATAAGCCAGCACTACTGAAACAAGGAATTATCCTCCCAACGCTAAAATTCCCTTTGCCAGTAATCCATAACCCATCCAAAGGGAAACTAGACAAGAACAATGGCCCATTCCTACACCTACCACTCAGGCTCCACTAATTATCTACTTAAATCCCATTGTGGTAGGTTAATTCATTCTTGGTACTCAAGGGGTGAATGTAGGAGTCTCATCGACAGATCCGATAACCCTTGACCATGGGGAACCAGAGAAAACAGAAGGTCAAAAGTCTACCATGACTGTGAAAGAAGTGAAAAATTCTACCTACTGGAAAAACACCTCCAAGCTATCGAGGGGAGTGACAAGTTTAGATCTTTTAACGTGTAATTGCTATCTTTAGTGCCCAACCTTATCATTCCTTTGAAGTTTAAAGTCCCAAAGTATGAGAAGTTTAATGGAACCACCGACCTGTTTGTCAGTTTTTGAATATACCTATGGAAAATGGTCGAGTATGAGAAAGATGAAAACCTCCTCATCCATCACTTTTATCATAGCCTCACTGGGGCAGCAGCTCGGTGGTATATTAAGCTAGACAATGTGAAAATCCAATCATAGGTTAACTTGGCTAAGGCCTTTCTAAATCAATACTAGCACGTGTCGAATTGGGCATAGGATCGACTTATCCTAATGAATTTTGAGAAGAGATCCACTAAAAGTTTCACGCAATATGCCCAAAAATAGAGAGAAAAAGCAACCCTAGTCCAGCCACCCCTTACAGAAAAAAATAGGAGTCACTTTCATTCACACCTTACGTGCTCCTTATTACGAGAAGCTCATAGGGAATGCCACCAAGAAATTCGTAGACTTAGTTTTCTCTGGCAAAATGATCGATGTTGCCATTAAAAGGGTAGAGTGTCTGCCGGGGAAACAGCTGGATCATGTAAGAAACCCATTGTCGGTAAAAAAAAGGAAAGAGAGGCCAATGCCATAAATTATCCTGGCTCATCTCAGCTAAGACAGTGTTAAGCGCCTAACCCTTGCTACTCAAGCACACCACATTCTCCCCCCATCATAATATCCTCATAGCCAATTTATGCCACAACCTATAATCCATCATTTGTAATCCCATCAAACCCACCACAAAGCTACTCTCCACAAGTCCACCAAAATACACATCAAACAACTAGTAATGCACCTAGCAATCGAGGTTCGAATCAATAAAGGCAATACTTTGAACCCATCCTTATGACCTATAAGGAGCTTTACCAACTTTGCTGCAAAATCACTTAGTGGCTTCGATTTATGTCTTAGAAAAAAAGCTACCATACCCATAATGGTACAACCCTATTGCCTGCGATTAATATCACATTGGGGTTGCAGGGCATGACATTAAGAACTGTATATCTTTCAAACAAAATGCGTAAAATCTAATTAACTCAAAAGTTTTAAAGTTCAGTATGAGCCAGGGACCAAATGTTGCTGTCAATCCTTTACCAAACCACACAGAGCCAGCTGCAAACATGATAGACATTAAAAACAAATATGAAATCAAGGCAAGCATAGAGGATATAAGGATGCTAATGTTCTTGGTCTAGTAGGCATTGATTTAGGTTAGGTTGCTTAATGCAACAGAAAAATTGGAAGACAATCCCAACAATTTTTATAACTTCCACACAGTTATAGGTCATACCCTACAAACATGGAAAGAGTTTAGGTTCATGGTTCAAAAAATGATGAATGAAGGACATATAGAAATTTAGCAGGAAACCACGCCTGCTGCTGAATTCATCAACATGATAGGGGATGAAACCATGTAGCCACATTGCAACAGAAATCGACCCTTCATTCTTTATGGCAAGTCAAGTCTCGAGGTCAGTTTTTTGATATCTACACCAAAGTTAGTTATAGAGGTACCTAAACCATTCTTATATGAGAGTAAGAAAGCTATCCCATGGAAATACCAGAATCAGGTAGTGATGATCGAAGAACTAACCTCCACAACTGCTGCAAGGGAACTGTCAAGAGTTAGTCACCTAACCCATAGCGTACACTCCCTTAGCTCAAGAAAATAAAAGGTTGACGCATATCCAAGCGCCAGTACCACTCAAGCCCAAGCAAAGAATTTCGAACCTAAGAAAGTCGAGGAAGCAGTGAGTGAAAGAGAAGCCACTGAGTTTCTCAAGTTCATCAAGCACAGTGAATACTGCTTTGTGGACCAGTTAAGCAAAAAACCCACCAAGATTTCTATGCTATCTCTACTGCTTAATTCAAAGGTCCACCAAAATGCATTACTGAAGGTGTTAAATAAATTATATGTGCCACTGGATGTCACCATGGACAAATTGGATCGGCTAGTGAACAATATCATGACCGATAATTATATCTCTTTCACTAACGATGAGATCCCACTCGGAGGTAGGGGCAATTATAAAGCTCTGCATATCACTACTTATTGCAAGGGATGCATTTTGCCTCAAGTACTTATAGACAATGGGTTAGCCCTTAATGTCATACCCATGACTACATTAAGCAAACTCTCTATTGATCAGTCCAACATCTAGAGTAGCCACACCATAGTTTGACCTTTTGATGGAACATGTCTCTGAGTAATTAGGAATATCACAATCTAGCTTCAGATAGGCCCATGTACATATGAAGTTGACTTTCAAGTTATGGATGTTAATCCATCTTACAACTACCTATTAGGAAGGCCATGGATATATTTCGGCAGGGTCATCCCATCTTCTCTCTATCAGAATCTCAAATTTGTGATAAATGACAAAGTAGTCACCATCAAGGCTGAAGAAGAAATGGTCATCACTATTTTTTCCAAAGATATCTACATAGAGCCTAATGAAGATGCACTGGATTCATCATTCTAATCCCTTGAGTTTGTTAATGCAACATTTGCAGGAGAAGGATTACCACTAGTTGAACCCTACCTGTCAAAAAGTACCTACTCGGGTTTAAGAATGACCATTAGCAAAGTTCATGTGCTGGAAAAAGGCTTGGCATAAATCTACAAGGGATGGCCCAGGTCACCACTCAAGTCGACAAAAGAAGCTTAGGATTCAAGGCTAAGGCTTAGTTAAGAAGACAACAAGAAAAGAGAATCTATAACTAGAAGATGATACAATCATTGGGTTAAGAGGGACGATCAAAGCCAATAATGTTTCCATCCCTCCATGAGATATTCTATTTGGGAGGGCGAATAGATTCAAGCCAACCAGAAGTGCAAAAGATAAAAAATGTCTTGGTCATCTTAAACAAAGCCTTCTACTACCTCAATCTCTAGGATACCGAGCCATAAAATTTATCTCTTTCCACCAAGACTTGATTTTGATGACGAGGTCATGATGAAAGCTCTTGCACTTTTCCTGTCCCTTTTATGTAATGTTAAGAAATGAAAACCTACTTGCCTGTAAAGGCAGGTAGGTGTCCTATGTAAGGGGCATTTTTATCAAATATTATTGATGAAATGACTTTTGCATTTATCATTCCATATTGCGTGCCTACATCACTTTTTAATCTTTTTACCTCAATTACTCTTTTGCCTCTATTTTTATCTAAATCCCCGAGTTGTGTGTGTGCCATTTGCAATGTTTATTTCTTCACCCTTTCAAGTGTCTTAATGATGGTGACATTGATGTGTTTGATAGGTCTTTTAAGATCAATTTTAAATAGTCAATTTGTGCTAGTGAAGCTGATCCTAAAGAAGATTTTAAAGAAAGCTCTGTACCACCAGACATCTTATGATTAGTTGAGCAAAAGGAGAAGTAGATCATGCCTCATGAAGACCTAAAGGAAGTAATAAATTTAGGTACTCAGAAGTATCAAAAGGAGGTTAAAATCAAACCTCAATAAAGTTAATGACTAGAACCAAGCTAATAGAATTACTCCAATAATATCGGGATGTATTCGCTTGGTCATATCATGACATGCCAAGACTGGATACTGATATAGTGGTCCATAAGCTTCCCATCAAGCCCGGATGCAAATCAATCCAGCAAAAGTTAAGAAGGATAAAGCCAAAAATGCCCCTCAAAATTAAAGACAAAATCAAAAAGTAGTTTGATATGGGTTTTATCAAAGTAGCTAAGTATCCTGAATGGTTATGAATGTAGTCCTAATCCTAGAGAAATATGGTAAAGTATGAATATGCATTGATTATTAGGATCTAAATCGAGCTAGTCCTAAGGATAACTTTTCGCTACCCCACATTAACACTTTGGTAGACAACATGACCAATAATTCTCTTTTCTTCTTTATAGATGGATTCTTGGGCTATAATCAAATCAAGATGGCACCCAAAGACATGGAAAACCAACTTTCATAACCATATAGGGATGTTTTGCTATAATGTCATGCCTTTCAGACTTAAAAATGCCAAAGCAACATATCAACGGGCCATGGTAGCCCTGTTTCATGACATGATGCATAAAGAAATTAAGGTCTACACGGGTGACATGATTACCATGTTAATGAAAGAGGGTGAGCATGTCACAGACCTTCAAAAGCTTTTTGAACAATTATGAAAATTTTAACTCAAATTGAATCCTGCCAAATATACGTTTGAAGAAGTCACTTCCGATAAGCTTCTAGCTTTATAGTCAAGGAAAAAAGGGTAGAAGTTGACCCAAACAAAGTCAAAGCCATTCAAGATATGCCATCACCTCAAACCCAAAAAGAAGTGAGAAGTTTTTCAGGGAGACTAAACTATATTACTAAATAATATCCTAGCTCACTAACAAATGTGACCCCATCTTTTGGCTTATTCGTAAATAAAATCTGGAAGAGTGGAATGAGGCATGTCAAGAAGCCTTTGATAAAGTCAAACATTATCTGTCAAGCCTGCCAATATTGGTATCGCTCGTACCTAGTCAACCTTTAATCCTTTACTTGACAGTCTTCGATAAGTCTACGAGTTATGCATTAGGGCAGCATAATGAGTTAGGAAAAAAGAAATAAGCAATCTACTACTTAAGCAAAAAGTTCATGGAATGCAAGTGCAATTACTCTATAGTCGAGAAGCTGTGCTATACTTTAGTGTGGATAGCCAAGAGACATAGGCAGTACATGCTATATCACACCACATGGTTGATTGTAAGGCTTGATCCTATCAAGTATCTAGGTGAAGCCCCTACACTATCAGAAAAGCTAGCTAGATGGTAAGTCTTGCTTTCTGAATATGACATTACCTATGTTAATCAAAAGGTCATCAAAGGCAATGTGATAGCTGACCTTTTGGCAAGTTGAACGGTAGATGACTATGAACCCTTAAATTTTAACTTTTTAAATGAAGATCTAATGTGTATTTCTAAAAATAAAGACATCTCCAACCAAGATCAATCCTAGATGATGTATTTTGATGGAGCATCAAATGCTCTAGGACATAGAATTAGGGCAATATTAATGTCACCAAATGGGAGTCATTACCCATTCACAGTAAGGCTAAATTTTGATTGCAAAAATAATATCGTAGAATATGAAGCTTATGTCATGAGGCTTCAAGCAACCATTGAGAGAAATGTCAAGACATTACAGGTGTTCGATGATTCAGCCCTAGTCATCTACTAATTGAAAGGGGAATGTCAAACTTGCAATGCCAAGCTAATGTAGTATGGGAAGCTGATAGCAAAACTCAAGAAAGAATTTGATGATATAAGTTTTCGACACTTACCTCGAGACGAAAACCAAATAGCCTATGCTTTAGCTATTTTGTCATCCACGTTTAAAGTTAACAAAGAGTCAGACGTTGCTTCTATCCATATGAGCATTTACACAACTTTGGTTTATTATCATAGCTTTGAAAAAGAAAAGGACAGCTTACTGTGGTACTATGACATCCTTCGCTACATCAAGGATCAGCAATACCCCAAACATGTAATCGAGACTGATAAAAAGACTATTAGAAGGCTGGCTACAAGATCTATTCTTGATGGAAAAATCATGTACAAGAGGAGTCACGATCAAGAATTGCTCAGATGCATCAACGCTCCGAAAGCCAAAAGGATCTTAGAAGAAGTTCATGAAGGGATTTATGGCATATATGCTAATGGACATCGAATAACAAGCAAATCATGAGAGCAGGTTATTACTGTTGATCCTCAAGAAAGACTACATCAATTATGCCAAAAAATGCCATAAGTGTCAAATCTATGCAGACAAGATCAATGCCCCTCTAGCGCTACTTCACATCATACTAGCCCTGTGGCCCTTCTCTATGTAGGGTATAGATGTGATCGGGCTGGTCACCCTAAAGCTTCTAATGGGCAACACTTTGTCTTGGTACCAATCGACTGTTTCACAAATAGGTAGAGGCTACCTCGTATGCTAATGGTCTTCTATTTATAAGTTTGTCAAATGGGACATTATTTGTGGATATGGTCTCCCAAACCAAATCATCACAGACAATGTAAGCAACTTAAACAATAAAATGATGTAAGCGGTCTACTTTCAATTTGAGATCCAACATCATAATTCTATCCATTACCATCTAAAGATGAATAGGCAGTTGAGGCAGCCAAAAAAAAAATCAAAAGAATAGTTGAGCAAATGGTCGAGACTTACAAACACTAACATGAGAAGCTATCTTTTGCACTTTATACCTATCAGACCTTAGTTCGCACTTTCACGGGTGCTACCCTATTCTCTCTTGTCAATGAGATGGATGTTGTATTGCCTATCGAAGCTAAGATCCCTTTTCTTAGAGTGTTGATGGAAACCAAAATTGAAAAAGCTGAATGGGTCAAGAATAGATGTGACTAGCTCAACCTCATCGAAGAAAACTGCATGAAAGCTCTCTACCATGGTCAAATGTATTAAAGACGCATGATCTGAGCCCACGACAAAAAGATACGCCTACGATAATTTCACCTAGGCAAATTGGTATTGAAGAAGATCCTCCCAATTCATAAAGATCCTAGAAAGCACCTAAAGAACATTCATGTCGTGGTCGTCAGAGGCATCTTCTGCCCAAAAGATCATACTTCTTACCACCGAATCACTTGTTTGTCAAATAGTATACCAAGTTGTATCTTTTTGTTGTCAGGAATAAATATTACTTTGTTTCTTTTAACCCTTGTACAATTCACATTGCACTTACCATTAAACTGATAATGTTTGATAATCAATTGAAATAGGCATCACAATATCTCGATATTACATTTAAAGAATAAGAAAAATATAGGGAACTCTGCTCATGCCCTAATCATCAAGATCATGCATTTTTCACATCCAAGCACCCGCTTGGCATGACTGTACACCAAACCATTTCTTGCTTTCACTAGCCATATCTCAAGAAAAACCATTTTAAGCTAACCAAAAATTAACCCATGCATTCTATTAAAATCCTATTGAAACCAAGGACATCAACCTAATCAGTCAAATAGTCTCTAAATTGTTAATAATGCCTTCCAATTATCAGGAAAATGATTGAGCCTCCTGAATCAAGAAATGCAATAATCCAAATTCTTAAGAATAGATTTTTTATCGTATCCTTAGTGGAGCTAAGATAACCTATAATCCAGTGGGATTTAGAAAATTCCTATTTATAGTTGCAACAAAGATGAATCGCCATTCGTATAAGAGTCTGAATGATGTATAAGAAAAACTATGGCTATCTCTCGTATTAGACTTCACATCATGCAATCATGATAGCATTCCACATTATGCATTCACATTACCATCACGCATCATGATTTTTGCAGTGTTACTTTAACCCAGGTTCACTAAACCTCCAAGGATTCCTTGGTAAGAACTTTAAGCTTCGTAAACCAAGCGTTATTTAGGAGGCACCTATCAAGAAACCTTCTTAAGCCCATACGAGCTGATGGCAACAAACTTGTCTACCAACAATTGGATGCCAACCATACCCATATCAAGATCAAGTCAATGGCACCATTTTTAAAGCCCACAAGTCAGTGGCACGTTTTTAAAGCCCATAGGTCAGTGGCACCCTTTTTAAAGCCCACAAGTTAGTGGTAGTATTTTTAAAGTCCACATGTCAGTGGCATTTTTTTCAAAGCCTACAAGTTAGTGGCACCTTTTCAAAGCCCATAAGTTAGTGGCACCCTTTTCAAAGCCCACAAGTCAGTGGCACCTTTTCAAAGCCCATAAATCAGTGTCACCCTTTTCAAAGACCATAAGTTGTGGCACCTTTTTTAAAGCCTATAAGCTAATGGCACCTTTCTAAAACCCATAAGTTAGTGGCACCCTTTTCAAAGCCCATAAGTCAATGGCACCCTTTAAAGCCCATAAATCAGTGGCACCTTTCCAAAAGCCCATAAGTAAATGGCCCTTTTTCAAAGCCCACACAAGCTGGTGGCACCTATTCTTAGTCAAAGCCCGCACAAGCTGGTGGCACCCAAGTCAAAGCCCACAAAGCTGGTGGCACCTAAGTCCGAGTCAAAGCCCACACAAGCTGATGGCACCCAAGTCTAAGTAAAGTCCACATAAGTTGGAGGCACTCAAATCAAAGCCCATATGAGTTGGTGGCATCCAAGTTTAAGTCAAAGTTCGCACAAACTGGTGGTACCCATATCAAAAATCCTCATTACTCTGCACCTACCTAAGGGGGTCAAACCTTAGAAAACCTAACACGCTAGTCGAAAGGGTAAACCCTACAAATTCACTTAAACCTTTATCAGGATCTCTGCCAATACACTGCACTTATCATAGCGAAGTATTAATTATAATTTATTTCTTTACAGGTGTTCTAGGGAGCGTCATTCCACTTCAGACAAAAAAATGTCTATTTGTCTTTGCCATGTTATTGATTCTTAGCAACGGTCAAAGATAGACAGCTGTAGACACTTTATTTTATTCGGGCTAATTTTTTTAGCAACTTGAGGCATGGATGAGAGGGTGATGATCATCGGATGACATGTCACCCAATAAAAAAGTATTTTTAAGGAGATCAAGAAGGCCTATGGATCATATCAAAGATAAATGCAAAGATGTGGCATCAAAAGACATAGTTTAAGGTGTCCAGGGATAAAAGATATGAGAAAATTCATAGTTTTATGTGAATGTATCGATACATAGTTCTCATGTATCAATACAATGCTCCAACGATCGAAAAATATGAAATGTCCTTATTTGTATCGATACAACATGTAAATGTATCGATACATAAGCTTATGTATCGATACAAGAGCTCATGTATCGATACTA
>JAQSVH010200941.1:0-16162 GCA_029448705.1 Adansonia digitata
TATTAACATTGTGAAATGAGAAAAGAAATGCAACATTTTCTGTGTACCTTTCTTCCTAAAACTCTTTGCTGATGAATTACTTGTTTAAAAGAGTATCTTTTACCAGGAGGAACACAGTCATTATAAGCTTCACCAAGTGGAACCTTAGAAGGAATAATGCAGCCTATTTTCTGACCAACTGAAGGGCAATCCAGCCAACCTGAAACAAGATTTGAAAAGAAAAACAAAAAAAATCAATGTTTTAAGCAACAACATAAATTTGAAATTTTAATAAACCAGTTGAAATTTTAATAAACCAGTCGAATCATCATCTTAAGCACAAAACTGAAACGGCTAACAACTTCAAATCCATGTGTTTACTTTGGGTCGGATACCAATGTCATGAGACACTGAAAGACTGAAACAATCATTCAACTCATCAACTTCAAACAATCAATTCATAAAATTCTGACATTGATCATTTATATTATAGATACCACTTTGGTAATTTGTTGACACATAAAAACCATTAATAACTATAAATTGGTACTAAAAACATGAAATCAAGGATATAGAATAATAACAAACACAACCCCAAAACATTGCAATATTCGGCAATGGAACACCAATGTTATTAAAATACATTGACAACAACCACAATACCATATACCAACTATTGTGCAAAGTCAGGCATCTTACCAGGAGGGATCCTGCTTTTATCGTAAAACTTTGGATTCTTATTTTGATAAAAGTGATCGTGTACAGGAGGCTGAGAGACATGCACCGGCCGGTCATCTGGTCGGTCTCTTTTCAATCTCTTCCGTCTTTCTTCACGTTCCTAACAGAAGCAAATTCCACAACCAAGCACGAATGAACAGTGAGGCAAAAACATGAAGATTACAAACTTTTTAAATGGTAAAACAAAAACAACACAGTATAATGTGCCTAACTTAGATAGGAAGGCAAGAGTAAGATAGTAGGGGGGGGAGAAAGGAACTGAATGTGCATGTTAATTACCAAGAAAGAGGAACTGAATGTGCATGTTAATTAACAATCAAAATTATGAAAAAAGTAATTTTTTGTAAATGAAAGGAAAAAGTGATCACAACTTCACTTCAAATACAAGAACATCTACACAAATCCTTTGCAAGAGAATACGAGCCATAATGTCCATTCTCAGCCTTCCATGTTACTTAGCCAACAAGTAGCTACAACCCCCAAAATCAACTACATTAACGCAAGCAACTTCAACACTTAATATGCACACAAAACCAAAAATATTTGTCTTATTTACAGCACCACCTCGCCCTATACCTCAATCCCTGGAACGATTCGTTCTGAAATTGCCTAAATCGTATTTTACCAGAATTTAAAATATTTAAATGGATGCCAGGAATTATTTCCAATCAATGCCAGATATCAAGATTTAAGAGCAACTAAATGCAATCTTTAAATGGAAGAAAAATCAAACAGAAGAACGCAAGAAAAAAAAAATTGAGAAGTACCCGCCGTGAAATGTCAACTGCAGATTCTACATGTTGTTGTGGTGCAGAGTAATGTTCTATATGTCTTTCATATGTGTCTTCATCATCTTCAGGTAATGGCGAAGCATTTAAGTCCATACCAGCAATCATTCAGCATCTACCAAACACCATGAACTAAGGACCTATACCGAAAGGTAAACAAAATGAAAACAAATAAAAGATAGTTATTCTTAAGCAGAAAACTCTCTAATGAATTAATACTAAATCATCAAAAATAAAATGGCTAGCTCTCTCCTAGCAAATAAATTCTTCTAATTAAGAGCAAAATCTAGCTAACAGCTCTTGCTCTTTTCCCGCACACTCTCCTCCCTTTCTGTTTTTCATTTTGCCTCGTGCAGTTTTTTTTCTTTTTTTACCAGAAACTATGTCCAGCCAGTGAGGGAAATAAACGACCAACGAAATTATAAGCAAGCAACCGCAATCCTTTTGCTAGCAAAAGCAAAATGGTTGACGAGCAAAAAGAGAAATTCGAAAAACGAAATTAGGGCTTAAACTCACCAGAAACATGAAATCGACGGAGAAATTGCAGCAAAATGACGATACACTACGTCGTTGAAGCCGCTAAATTAAACTGATTTCCTCTCTATTATTCCCCTCCCCCCCCCCCCAAAAAAAAAAATTTGTAGCCTCTCGTGAATCCAATAAACACAATAAACCTGTTGTGAATGTAGCAAGAACCCTACAATTAGGGTGGGGTGCCCCCCGGGTTTCTCTGAAAGTTTCCCTTCGAAACCCTAGAGAGAGAGTGTTTTTGAAATAGAGGAGAGCGAGTAGTAATTAAAACAAAGGGGGCGGGGGAGGGGGGGGGTTAATATATCACTCCCCATCGGCCACCCCATGTCAGGAGAGAGAAGGAATGCAAA
Organism: Adansonia digitata; assembly: GCA_029448705.1. Lineage (NCBI taxonomy): Eukaryota > Viridiplantae > Streptophyta > Magnoliopsida > Malvales > Malvaceae > Adansonia > Adansonia digitata. Next base: position 2,387 of record JAQSVH010200941.1, read on the forward strand.
GATTTGAAGCAATGCATTTTAATTAATTAATCCCTAACAATATCATAGTATTATGTGATTATTTTTGTATTGATTAACTTTAGTAGACAACTTTGTGTCGAAGTCTTCTCCTCGTCAATTCATCATCATATTCATTCTATTTAATTTGGTTTTTATTAGTTTTTTTTACCCCAAATTTCCATTTGCAATGAAATAAAATAATCTACTACGTTTTTTTAGGTATAATAATGAAGATTTTAATTATTATGAAACAATATAATTAAAAAAAAAAAAGCCAATGGAAATATGAAATGCCGGAAGGAATTTTTTTCCCCCTTTTTTTTCTCTTTCTCCTCTCCTTCCTCCACGGTGCTTGTGGACTTGACAAAAGGGCAAATGGCCTACATCACACTAGTCCAACAGGCCTTTGTCGAAATTAAAAATGTAAATGAGATATTTAAATTCATAAATCATTTAATTTTAGTTTAAAACATTTGAATTTAACTTAATTATTATCGAGTAAAATTAAATTATTGAACAAATTAAATTTGAATATTTTAATACTTAAGTAACAAATGATTTTAATCAAATTTTTTTAATAAATATATTTATTTTTAATTAATTTTAAAAAATTTTAATTCAAGTTCAAACATAAATAATTAAATTTAAAATCAAACGTATAACCTTAACAAGCCTAATCAAATATGACCAAGCAAACTTGTAAACTCAAACTGAATTATAAACCTTGTATTTCGAATCAAGCTCAGAGCTTTTAATAGCTTTAGCCTCGCATCCCGAGTCGAGATTCACTCGACAAGGAAAGAGATTAGGCTTCCCTTCCCAACTTGTTGGAACAATACAAGCAAGGATCAATATGGCTCCAGCCGATTATCTTGACGTCGGTTGGGCCAAATCTAGTCCCTACGGTGCCAGTTAATCTTTGATCGACAAGTCAAATCGTGGGAAGAGGAAAAACATTTGTCTTGACAAATCAATACATTCTTACATTAAAAACAAAAATTTCTTGCATTTAAAATATATACTAATATTTATTATCTCATGTGTACACAAATGGTGACCATGATTATACTGTTCTCGCGTTCATGAATACACCGGCGGCAGTTGGTATTTGGAGAAGTTTAGGGAGGATTACCCTTTAGGACAGAAAAGTATATAATAAGAAAACATTTAGAACTTGGTCTTGATAATTATGCCCACTAACAACAAGGTGTTTCACTTAATCAGTCAAACACGGGATAAGAAAATGATGGGAACAAAAAAAGAGAAACGTGCTATTCCTGATATTTTGAAGCATGCCATTGGCTTCCCCTACCATTAGCGATACGTCATTCTTTGTCCATGGGTAAAGAGAAACAAATTCTAGTTCGTCTACTAATAAATAGAAGGAAGGAAATTTTTAACGGCCTAATTCAAAATGGAGCAATTCAGCTTAAGTAAAAGGGAGAAAGAACAATAATTGTAGGCAATTCATAGATGCAAAAACCTTGTCTCCTCTGGCCTGCAGGTCAAACTGGAGGACTTGGTGACACTTGCAAGGCTCAAGGTTGACTAATTAATTCCTTTTGGAAGAGCTTGGTGCAATTCTAGTTCTTCACTCAAACTTCAATCTTCATTTCTTTCTACACCATCTACATCACTAACGTTCTGACAGGACCACGATCCTGATGAAGAGTAACAAGAAATTGATTAGAAATCTCAATTATTCATCAGAAATATAAAGCCAAAAAAGAAAAAAAAAGAATGAAATGTACAATGCAAGAGCTACGTACTCTAAGCAAAGCTGCGGTTTGCACCCAAATTGATCTCTAATCTGGGTTCATCATCTTTGGTTTCTTTCTGCAAAGTTCCATCAATTCCAGCAGAAGATTCTATGGCTTCAGAAATTTCTGCCTTCAACACTTCATGCTTCTCCTTTAATTCTGTGGAGCTGACAGCTTCTGAAAGTCTTTGCTTAATCTGCTGTTTTAGAGCCTCAATCTTACTTTCTGACTCAATATCAGGTTTTTTTCCTGCCTTTGCTATCTCTAACTTCAATGACTCAATCATATTTTTCAACTCCGATGAATTCACAACATTTTCAATTCTCTTCCTAATTTCTTCGTTCAAATTATCCATCTCATATTTCAAGTCAGAGAAGGAAGTTTGCTCACTAAGGACTTTTGGATTAGATTTTACAACCTCAACATCCAAACCCAGGGACTTGAGGGCATTAATCATTTCCATTTCTATCTCTTTCTTCATATTCAGAATTTTGTCCTTCAGATCTTGATCTAAATCCACAAAACTGGATGCACCAGAATTTTGAACCTCTGCCCTTAATGCTACAAGCTTCTCATTTATATCAGTCCGAGCCCTGACTTCATTGAATTTCTTATTAACTTCCTGCTTCAATGTATCTGCCTGCAAGAAACTCTTGGCTTCAGAAAACTCCCCCAAAATGTCAAGCTTATATTTCAGGGTTGCGTAATTTGGAGCTGCTGATAGACTCTGGTTGAACTCATATTTAAGCTTCCCAATCTTATCCATTATAACAGGATCCATGACTTGGTCCCTTGAATTTACTTTCAAAACTTCTTCTCTCAGCATCTCAAGCCTGTCCTTCAAGCCTAAGGCTTTAATAGCTTCAGAGTATTCATGATCAATCTCCTTTTTCAATTTTTCTATCATGTCCTTCAGAGGCAACTCAGGAGGCTTGGTGGATGATTCCTTGGCTTTCAAGATTTGTTGTTTCAGTTTTTCAACCTCACCTTCCAACTCTGCATTTGAGGTCCTATGAACAGCTTGTTCTTTCCTTTTCATATTGACCTTCTTCTTGGGATCTACCGGGACACCTTCTTGGAACCCTCCCAGGTTCCTAAACTTAAGCATCCGATGCTTCAGTAGCTCTTCAGTGTCCATTGCTGTGAGCTCCTGCAGAATAAACTTCTGTTAATATATTACAATACATTTCTTGATGAATACTGCTAGTAGAACTCACATCCATTTTCTCATTAATTGCAGCTTTTATTTGTTGTGAAGTCCAAGCTGGATCTGCATGGGCACCACCCAGTGGCTCCTATCAAAAGTGAAAACGAGTGTCAGATGACAAGGAGATTAACATTAAGTTCCAACAGATCAGTAGCAATATTCAACCATTGAAGCTGTACAAATGCAACTACTTTGAAAACTGAATACAGCATTTTCGTCAAACATCAGACAGAAATATGAAATACATAAACCACACTTCTATATCTTCAAAGGCCTTTGTTTACAAAGGATATGCCAAGGACGATAGCACAATGGTGCCCTTAGCAGTAAAATTTGCTATATAAAATTGCATGTACTAGGTTTACCATGTTTGTAATGCCTCGAACCAGGAAAGAAGCAAAAGAAAAAGAAAAAAAGAAAAAGAAAGAAGGTACAAGCAGAAAAACTAATTCATTGAAGATATGAGAGCAACAATGTTAATTACAGGAATGATTCCGTCACAAATTTGCAGCTTGCACAACTCAGAGGCGGTAATCCTAAGTTTCTCGGCTGCCTGCATATATGAAAACTTTGAATGTTCTATCATCAAACAAAATCAGTACTAAAAGATAAGCCCAAAAGCGATAATTGTTTTCAAACCTTTGGAGAAGCTTTGGCACTCTTCCACAAAATTGCAGCACATGCTTCCGGACTATACCATTAAAAAATCAAAATTAGGGAAAAAGAAATATCAGCAACTCTAGTAATTGCATCTAAAATTGATCCACAAATACAAGGAATAATAGAGAATCTTACCCAGGTACCATGAAAAAAACATAAAGATTTATCAAATTGCAAGTTCTTACATTGTTTGGGTATGGAAGGCCAGATTGTATATGGTTAATTCATAAATAAAAACAATATCAAAAAACTCAAATCACCTAGCAACATAAAAGACTGCATTTTCCAGCATCAACAACTTATTAGCACAGCCAATGGCCAAGGCACCACCAGAGCCACCTTCCCCAATAACAATGGAAACAATTGGCACCTTCAGACCAAACATAGTCCTCAAATTATGGGCAATAGCCTCACCCTACATGAAGTAACACGTACAAATCAGTTAATCCAACATTAAAAGTGAATTTGGTGAGCTTTACTCTACAATAGTGCTCATACTTGACCCAGCTCCTCAGATTTAAGGTCTGCATATGCCCCAGGAGTGTCTATAAAAGTAACTATAGGGAATCCATGGTGATCTGCATAATACATCATGCGTAGAGCCTTTCTGTAACTGTACGTATTTCCCAAATATCGGTTAAAAGTGACATAGATTCCCTCTTTCAAATAAACAAAAATTTCAAAGGTATCATCCAACATGTAAGTTTCATTTAACTTACCCATGGGGTGTAGGCATTCCAAAGTTACGCTGAATATTTTCTGTAGTATTTCTACCCTTTTGGTGACCAATAAACATGTACCTCCTACCATCTATGGTTCCTATACCAGTAACAATAGCTGGATCGTCATACCCTGCTCGATCTCCATGAAGTTCCACAAACTGGACATATCGAATAAACAAAAGACATTTATTAAGACAAGCTGGACACACCAGCTGTTAAAGATACTGTTGATGAGAATATCCAATATTTAATATCTGAAAGTTGAAGAATATGTAACCACCAAACCTTATCTGTTATGCTGAATACATGATCAAGGAATGTAGGTCTGTTGGGGTGCCGGGCAATATTCACACGTTGTATTGGGGTCAGATGTGTGTATAACTCCTTTAGAGCCTGAAATAAAAACAGAAAGGGTGAGAAGAATTAGAAGTGCAAACCACCAAAACGATGATATGCCAATATCATCAACAGAGCACAACATCTTAAAATGCAGTTAAACTTTGATAATTAACGCAAAGCTTAGGTAAAAAAACTCAGACATCACAAGCACCAAGCTTGATGCACAATTGCATACTACATTATTTTTTCTTACACGTATAGATAGCAAAAAAAAAAAAAAGGGGGGGGGGGAGAAGAAAAACCATCACAGGCTAAGAAAGAAAATTATTGTGATTAAATTTCATGGGAAGTTGCAATTTTGGCAATTGTGAGAAAATGAAACAGTGGATAAGCCTTTTACAAAAACTTTGAATTAAGCTCAGCCCTTATTAAGCTTCAAAATGTTAAAGTAACATATCAGGTTTACAGCACAGACTTCTAGATAAAGTAGAATTAAAGATTTTGTGTTTAACACTATAGAATTTCAAGCAAGGAAGCAATTGTGCCATGATTGATCATCCCCTGCAATAAGTGTTTAAAATCAAGTACTATAATCAAGTTCTAAAAAACCAATAATCAAAATATCATAGCTACAGCAACAGCAAAAACATTGGTTGCCCAATATGAAGAATAAAACTTCCAGGCCTAGATTCAGCTTTAGTATAATTACATTTAAATCATATAAACAAATTCCATACTTCAACTTCACTCTCATTAACAGGCTGAATATCTATTGATTCAGAGGATTATGTAAACATATAACTTAGAAATTTTATCACTAAAAGAAAGCGATAAAAACGATGCCACGATGTCTCAAACTTAATACTCAAACCTGTTGATATTTATTCTCCAATGATATAATCTGATCACTGAAATCCAAACCAGTTTCATTTGCCATCCTCCTCACCTGCATTTGAAACAAGCACAGCAATTGAAGCAAGCACGACCATGTTATTATCAACTAAATCAGCAATCAGTAAAAATAAGGAGTTACATCAATTATCTTCTTCTCTAATTGAAGAAGGGGCTTCTCAAAATCCAAAGTGATAGGCTTTTGCTTTTCTTTCAATGGCTTGAAATGGGAGAGATGAGTTAAGACTCCGCCTTTGACATTGGGATCCGGATCAGCAGGCCAAGGATATTCATGCTTCTTCACTTTCCTCATCTTCACAGCTACAGTTACATCCCTCCTTTTAACGGCAAATCGTGCCTTCCCTAGGGGTTTAAGAGGGATGCCACTCACGCCGTTACTGGAGCTCCTAAGAAGATCGGAAGCTGAAGTTCCAGTAGAAGCAGCTGGAGAATACGATATTGACGTCATCTTCCACTCCAAGCTTCTGATTTTTCCAAACTCTATAATCAAAATCCAAACAAGTAAATCTACAAATTTCAATCTAATTTTTTTTTAAAAAAAGAAAATTTTCTCAAAATGGTTTAAACAGTAATGCTAAGTAAGTTAATAAAGGAAAAAGTAAGAGAAAAAAAAAAGAAATTAACCAATAAAGGTCGAATTTTAGCATCCACTTAGCACACAAAGTAACATTTTGATATCTGATTTTTCCATAAAAATGTCAACTAATTCGAATATTTAGTTTAAATATATTTGAGCTGAATATGCACCATTGAAACTGTAAAAAAGAAAAAGAAAAAACAAACCCAAATCCTCATTTTCCCTCCATTTTCTCAGTAACCAAGCAGAACACCATCAAAATTCAATTTTTTTTTTAAACCTCATTCGGATATATGAATCGGCATGCATCAGATTAAATTTAAAAAAATAATAAAATAATAATAAAGCAGCTGAAACTGGTCAGAGATTACCAGAGAGTTAATGAAAGGGGCAAAGAGAATCGGAGATCGAGAAAGGGGAGGCGAGTGAAGAGTTGAAGAGGTTCGACTTTGGAGAAAAGGAATTAGATGATTATTATTATTATTATTATTTATTCATTACTGTTATAAAGATCCGGGTATTTTGGGTTCGACACTCACTATCTAGCACGTGTCACAGTACTGTTGCACGTGGGATGGGGGGATGATCCCTCTCCCCTCCTTTGATGTTGGAGCTTGTGTTCTTCCCCTCCCCTGTTCGTTGCTTCCAAAGCTTTCCTACCTAAGACATAACACCCCCAGCAATTGATTCTTAAGCTTTCCTACCTAAGACATAACACCAACAGCAATTGATTCTTTCTTTATATTATAAAAAAAGAAAAAAATAAGTTAAAGTCATGGCAACATATCATCACCTCTCGGAGTTTTATCCCCGAGACACGGTCATTACTGAGGCTAGCACTTCAAAAACAGAAAATAAATATAGCCAAAAGAAAACTGCATGAAAATAAATAGTTTTTTATAGTATATATTTATTACAAAAACTGTACTATGAACTGTAAATATGGTTCATTTGCTATGTTACATTTAGGACAACCTCGTCATATGACTGGACTAACTCCTTTTGAACACCGTAGAAACATGAGAATGAGTTGAGCAGTCAGTGAAGGGAACCTCTTTTCGCTCTCACATCTCTTATATTTATTTACTCCATAAATTAATTAACACTCTTAGTTGTTCTATCTAATATTTAAACCTTTTTTTTTAATGTTTTTGGGATAATATTTGGAATTTGAAAGAAAAACAAAGGAGAAGAAAAGAAGGAAAACGGTACCAGTGTGATGACGCTTTTAGGCTTGGAATATGTGGCCGCTAACCTTGCCTTTCAACAGCCATCCCTATACAATTCAATAGATATTGATAAAAAGTTAGGAAACCTAGTACTTTTTTATATATTGGATCCATGTTGCTCCTCTGAAGTCTGATGATAATCTCAAAGCCATCAAAATTTTGATCTGATGATATTTGGTTCAACTGAAGGGTCTATTTCCAGTTTCTTGTAGATGGGTTCACGAATCGATTGATTAACAGACAGAGAACTGTTAATGAGATCCTTGGAGGAGGCTTAAGTAAAGTATCTTCAATTTTTCGGTTTTGGTTTTTCTTTTTTTTTAATTCATTGTAGTAAGTTTGATGGAATCCCAAAAGAATTTCATCAGTCTATAGTCGTTCTTCCACTGTGAAATGGGTCTTCCATATTCCTTTCTGCAAATTCTGCTTCACGGCTTTAGGATCAAAGAAATTGAATACTTGATCTGCAGCTATTTACCAGCTTGGTGATGGTTTTTTTTTTTTAATTTGAACAGTTGCAGATGTGATGTTATGGAGGCGAGGAAATTGGACTGTGGGGATCTTCTTGGTCAGTCTGGCTGCTTGGCTGGTACTTGAGAAGTCTGGCTACCCTCCATTATCACTCGTCTCATGTGTTCTCCTTCTCATTGTCATTCTATTTCTCTGGACCAAATCTGCTGCAATTCTTAGCCGGTAATTAATGCAGCTGCGCTACTCAAACTCAGATATATTAAGATGTTGTCAGTGTCTTACCAAATCTGTAAGTGAAAAGAAAAAAAAAGTGTCATGTGTGGATTTTAGTTAACAGCATATTATAATCTCTGAACAATTATTATGGTGCTTACGTTTCTCTTTCTCCAAGATATTAGCTATTTTCTTCATGAAGCATCGTTTTTTTCTAACTCCTTAATACTTCATTTTCTGCTTTCAATGTCTGATTAATATTGACATTTGAGGGCAAAATGTTTAAACAAGTGCGTTCTATCCTTCAGATTGAAGTGAAACTCCCCATTTTTTGCCAATTAGAGAGTAGCAACTGAGTTTTACTTATTGTTGTCTTAAAACAGACCTGCTTCACCTCTTCCAGAATTGTATCTATCTGAAGAAATGGTAAATGAAGTGGCAGCTTTCATCTGAGCCCATGTAAATGATTTGCTCTCGGTTTATCAAGATATTGCATTGGGTAAAGATGCAAGGCTTTTCTTCAAGGTTGCTGCATACATGTTAACTATTTTCTGTTGTTGGTGGCTTGATTGATTTCCTTGCTTTGGTTACACCAGTAAGTTTTAATTCCAGTTGTTATTATCATTACAATCTTCATCATCATCTCAAACTACTTTCGAGTTTCAATCGGAAAGTAGAGAAGATTTGAGTATATGGATCTCAGATTACTATAAACTGTTTATTAACTTTCCTTCTGGCAGGCCTGTTGTTATTCTCAAAGTTCCGGCACTCTATGACAGATACGAAGACTACATTGATTCATATATCATAACTAGGTGCAGGAAAATGCAGCAGTTATATATGGAATTTGAATCTAATTTTGCGAACACAATCCGCAATTGGATTTTGGAGAGGCAGAAGTTAAGCTGATGTTCCTTTGTTTCTTTCTTCAGTTTTCTTCTTCTGTAGAATTTGTTTTCCTTTCCGCTTGCGAGTGCCAATGGCAGGCACACGCGTTTCTTGTTGAGCATTGAGGTTGCGGAGAAATGCTTGTCCTCTTTCTGTAATATCGTTTCCGGCATGTGAGTACATAGATTTTGCGCAGAGAGAACTAATGGAAAGTTACCATCAAAGAAATCATCTTTAGTGAAATGATTTGAGTAACATTTTTGCAAAGAAATACAGCTTTTTAATTCTAAAATAAATGTCAGCAAAATGTAAATACGAAATCGGGATCAAAATTTTATGATCACCATTCAAGCTCTTGAACTTTCAAATCTTCATCTCAATGTTGAAGCTATGATCTAAAATTTGTTCTTTTCGAGTTTTCGTTAATGGTAATACTTGTTAATGTAGGCAGGCTTTCCTGTCATGATATTCAGTTTTATTTCAAAATTTGTGATTAGCAATTTCAGTACATCAATCAATGGGATGACAAATGATAATGGAAATTAAACCTATCAATCTTGAACATGTTACGAAAATGAAATATGTTTAATAAATATGAAATAATACACTTATACGTGATTAATTACATTCTTAATACACACACCGTATTCATGTTTAAAATTCTGAAACATTTAATAGTTTTATACTATCTTTACAAGACTAACAAAAAGAAAAACATGCATGACTTGCATACACAAACCACCAAATCTAACAGCAATCCTAAAAATGACAAAAATGACAAATTTCTATTATTCTCTCAACGGCAGCCCCACCTTGAAAATACTTGCTCTTTGGGACATATCATCTCCTTTAAGCTCGAGTTGATTCTAGATTTCTGACAAATTTCTTCATCTGCCGAGGAATGGGGAAAGAAATATATGTTAGATAAGCAAGCAAACCAGCTGCCATAACAACAAATGAAGGTTTGCAACTTCACCTGTTCTAGGGTAAGAAACATGATCACATTCCAGGATCCTAGCCGTCCAAAATTTGGGATAAAACCCTTATAAAAAGCCAAAGGCCTCTGCAAATTAGAATGGATGCTGTAAAGTGAAATGCTTGTTATTTTTACTATCAATGTCCATACATAATTCTTTTATTTTATAACTATTTACAAACCTAAGTCTAAGGTATTGTGATGACAAGATGTATAGAAAAGGAGAAATAAGATCAATGAAAGCAAACAAATGCATCATTTTTCAAAGTTTTGATGAAACAATCAGGCGTGTTCTGGCAAGTTGAATCTCCCATCATTCTCGACTTAACCTGCAAGGGAAAAAAATAGTAAAAACCATTAAATTTTCTTGATATTACAGCGATCAGAGAATGATCCGATAAATAGCAGATTCAACCAGCTTGTAAAGCAAACACAATGCAGATACATCTCATTGACCAGGTGAAATGAAAGACAAACCTTTATTTGAACAGCTACATGATCTCACCTTCATACAATGACATACTACTTTGATTATGCACAACAGATAACAGATGATATACCAGTCCCAAAGAAGCTAGAGAGAAGAGGCATCATGTTAACATTGATGGCAATGGCATACCACATCAACTGGAGAACCGATACAGATGGCAAAAAATCCTGCGCCAAGGCCAGCAAAGAGATGGGTGACAACATTATCAGTGAATCCAGGGATTTTCAAAATTGTCTGCATTGAAAGATGGACATTAGGAAGAAAAAAGCGAAAAGCATCACTTTGAAACAAGGAGTCTAATAACTATGAGCTTTTATTGTTTCTTTACCTGCTTTACTTGATCATAGCTTGCAAGTTCAGCAGTATTTATAATAGCATTTCGTGCTATATTCGGTCCGAGCCCTGTCCAAAGAGCCACAACTCCCTCCTAGAGTAGGAAAATCAAGATGCAATCAGAAGAGTCAAAAGCTAGTAACAAACTAGACCCTTGGGTACTCCTTATTCCCAGATAGATATCTAACCTGTCTAGCAATAGTGGAATAAGCATTAAGTGCCCCAGAATAGCGCCTAGGTACTCACAGATGGTAATCCCCCTTCAGCCTGAAGTCTAACTTTCACTAGATCAGTTGGATTTGCCGCTGTAATTCCTAGAGCACCTGCTCAAAGAAACCACTAAAGTTTGTGTGAGAAGAAGATTCAACACCCACAGGCTCATACATCCCAATTCTCAAACCACCAAAGAGACATTGACGCTGTAGTCCGGGTATAACACCCTTCCAAAGTGCAGCAAAACTTTCTTCCCTAGCTATGGTACCAACTGTACCTAACAACCCCCTGTATTTTGGCAAGGCTGCCACGTCCCAGCAATTACTTTCTTTTGAAGCTGGAGCCTAACTTTAGCAGTGTCCAAAGGAATTGTACATATCTGCACTAAATTTAAGAGCACACCAATAATATAATTTGAACTTCATATTAAGGCAACAATAGTTCTTCTAACAAATTGGAATCACAAGAAGTTTTCTCAACCCCCCCGTGTATAAATTATAGCAGTGGCCAACTTCTATAAAAATTTCATGCCTTTTTGCTGTTCATCGTCCAGGAAGTCAAACATTAGTCATGAGAAACATTCAAATCAACGAAAGAAAAGAACAAGATGCAAAAATAAAGGGATCAGTGTTTGATATTGTGATAACTCAGTGAGGCATGCAGCGAAAGCGCTGCTGGCAAACGTTCCGGTGAAGGAGATATCGGATTTACCCTTTTGATCAGCCACCATTTTCAGAATCACTCTTGGAAGATAGTAAGGAATGAAATAAGGAATCTTGCGCAATTTGGTCTGCTGGCTGGCTTCTTCCTTTTCTCGTCATCTCAGCTTCGCTGGCTTTTGTACCACGCAGAGTGGTCGTTGCCTTGTTGTTGGGCTCTTCCACTTTGGGCAAATTTCTAGTACTCTTTACAGTTGATTTTCCACCAATTAATACAAAAGCAAAAGTTGGTCAACATGATCGTGGATATCGTGCTTCATATTTTGGCATAATGGATCGAATCACCAATCAGTCTTTCGGTGAGAATACCTGCTGGTTTCGTCCCGAATAGAAGAACTCTACTATGTAATTGGAAGCCTTAAAAGAGTAAAGGGGCCGATAATAAAAAGCATGAAGAGTATGGTTTTCCACATGGACCACTTGGTATCAGATCAGCTTTCATGGTTAAAAGGATGGAAGAGAAAACCACCGCCAATATCAGCCTTAGAACACTGAAAGAAATCTAGATCAACACCATATAGCTCTCAAATACAAAACAGCGAAAATTAACTCTGAATTGATATTCAGTCCCATTACTCAGCTTATCCGCTCGCAATGTATATCTAACATCTACATCGTCTCACTGCCAGACAAAACAAAAAAGATTGATAAATAAAATGAATGTGCATAAAACATGAATTCTTATAGGAATATGTATGTATATATATATATATATATATAAAGCCCAATATATATTCAGACTAATTGATTTCACCAATCCATTATGGCATAAGTTATTGACCTAAACAGACGTGACGATCAAGAGGAAGTACAAAATTTAACTATGATTTAGCACAGTTTTCCATAAAAAATCCTAGTCTCACTATCATTAGTCCAATCATGGAAAATCCAAGATCGACAATTTTCAAAATTACTTTCATCAATGTTGCTGGGATACATGAAAACTCCTACTTTTTCACTTTATTCAACCAGAAAAACCAAGCCAAATCAGCAAAACCAATAAAAAAAAACTTAAAAAAAGAAGCTGAGAAGTACCTAGCTGATTACAAATGGTTAGAGGTTGGACTTTGAACTTAAAGAACAATGCCACTGTTACCATGAGACCTTGTTACTTCACCCTAAATGCAACGATAATGAAACCCATTACGGAGTGAGTGGGCGTATATTTTTTTGGCGGTCACGCGAGGTACACGTAAATTTCATTTGAGCTAGCCGCGGAGCCTTTTGAGTGCCCATTTTACACCATTGTGTTTTTCACCTCTGTTTCTCTGACACCAGAAATGAGGTAACCCATACTCAATTTATTATATTTTCAACATATTCAATTAGAGGCTCATGTTTTTGGAAAAAAAACAATTAAAGTAATCAATTTTTAGAATAAAAATAACTTTTCATGCTGATTTTTTTCCTAAAACAAGGAGATCGTGGCACCCTTTGGTTCATGCCGAGATTGCTTATATTGGTGAAGAGAGTTTCAAGTTTTAGGTTATTATTATTATGATTATAATTGCTGATGAGTGTTGAGTGCAAAAAGATACTCCAGAAAAACACCTTATAAAACACTTTCGTTATTTCCTAAATTTACACCATTTAGACGTATAAACCACTTCACTTTGGGCATTAACATGAACATGTAAGTCATACTTAGACATTAGCTTTGCCTGCGAAAATGATGAATCATAAAAAAGAAAAAAATGGATAAAAAAAATCAAAATTTAACTTATAAATGCTAAAGTACTTTACTTATAACTTAATCTTTTTTTAATTAATTATATACATTAATATAAATACAATAAAAATTATTGAATGTATTAAAATTATAACCATAAATATCATATGTATTTGCTAATTATATTTAAATATATTAATTATATTATAGTTATCATATTATTTTCGTGTTCAAACCAAGGTAGTCAATACCGTACCAGTGGACGTATCATTTTTGTTCTGGTACAGGAACATCCTAGTACAAGTGTGTTTCAGTGTACCATTTCGGGTTTATCGGAGTTTAAATATTTTTAATTTATATATATGAAAAATATTTTCAAATATGAAATAAATGATATT
>JAQSVH010200952.1:4290-16161 GCA_029448705.1 Adansonia digitata
TTGATTTTGTCAAAAATTATCGAAAATGTCATCTTGTTAAGAAATTATTGAACCTTTATCAATTTAAGTTTTTCAATCCTGTCTTTCCAAAAATTAACAAAATTTCCACCTTTAAGGATATTCGAACCTTGATTTTTGAAGGGATACTCCAATCGCGCTTTTTGAAAGCTCATTAAAAAATCAAAAAATTTTCTCTCTCGTATTTTGCCATTTATTTTAATCTTAAGCCCATTTTGCAAGCCTCAGTCAATCTAGGAATCCAAGGATGTCAAAAAAATTGTTAACTTAGTTTTTCTAGATAATATCTTCCCTTTTCCCTTTTGTGTGTGATCCATTTTTCGTAAATATTATCTTATCTTTTGTATGCCTAACTAACACGTTTTCATTTTGTGGTGTCCATTTTGCAATCATATTCCAAATTGTTTTTGAAAATTACAAGGCAATGTTCCGTGTTGATATCTTTCCAATGCTTGACATGGAATATTTGATTTTAAAATTTAATTCGAAGATCATTTTTTATAAAAAATCTTTACATTCCCCACCTTTTTGAGGCACATATGAGATTTAAATTTTCTTTGAAATCAGGGTTTACTATTTTATAAAATATTGATGCAGTAAAAAGGGATTATATTGAAAAAATGACAAATTAAAATTGAAAAAAATAAAACAAAGTTAAAAGATAGTTAGAAGGTACCAATTTTGGTATTATGGGGATATTAGTACTTCTCCACATGTAATCAATTCTTGAACCTAACCGATGAATCTCTATACCACGCAGATCATGGAATTGATATCTCAAGTTTTGTAACTTAGAATCTTGGTTTTAATAGGTGTCCGATCATACCTAGCCTAAAGTGATTAGGGGTAGACTCCAGGTGTTGACCACTTCATGGTGGCATTTAAGACTAGTTAGACAAGTGATTCATCCAATAGTCCCCATCTCATGTTGCAAGGAAGAGTCCAAGTTGAATGGGTGCTACTATGTCAAGAATTTTCCCTCATGTTTAAGTATGTGCACTTTTTACTCCGCAAGGATTTTTTAGGGGTACGTTGCGATAATGGCTAATTAATATCTTGGCCTAATGCTACACTAATGTGGCCTTAATCCATACACCTAGCCTTATATCAAGACCAAATAGGTGTAGTTCAAATCTAGGCGCACTTAATAATTATAGCTTTTGGCTTAATGCCTATTTACATGCATGAACATTTAGTTCTTATTTAAATATGTAAGCTAAGTAAAACAATTTTACTTCATGTAAATAATATTAAATAATTGTCAAATAATTATTTAATTTACTTGAAATACTTATTCGGTCTAAAACCAAGACATCACAATGGTTATGTCTATAGTTACACATTCTCTCAATAAGACTTTTTTATCTTCATAGCCACATCAAGACATCTCTAATTAGATTTCATAAATCTTATGTTTTAGATAATTCTTAATTGAACTAATTTAATTAAATCCTCCAATTAATCTACCTTTTACTTAATTAACTCGAACTTAATTGAATCCCAAATTTAATCTAACAATACCATCTTATTATGTATGACCCATTAGGTTCCAACATGTTGGCAATGAACGTAATTAATTTTATTAATCATGTTCATAGATCAAAAGCAAGATCTAGCAACCCCTAATGGCCATCCAAATGTTGAAGAGGCAATGTGACCTCATTGAATCCCTTTAATAACCAGCTTATTATTATAATATAGTCTTGTCATCATATACCTCAGAATGTGCATGAGATTGATATAGTGTCTACTTATGTTTTAATCCATGTTAGATCTTTTAACTCATAGTTAACAATCATAATTCACTGCACTTTAGCTAGAGACTTTAATCGAGTTAACCATAGTTAAGATCATTTAGGATATATCTCTAATGTCACTGGGATTGATGAATCCTTTCCAGATCATTAATCTATCTTCGTATGCTTCATACCATACTCAAAATCAGCCTACCTTGGTATCCATGAAAGTGGACCGCTTTATGATAAAACCAAAGTATGAGATTCCCTATACAAGTGACTTGGTACCATAAGTTTAGGGACTATTACATGGCTGGCATAAGGGAACAAATTCCATCAACAATTGAGTGACTAATACTAAATAGAGTTCTCATACAGGCCATATTTAGTGAACTTGTTTCCATAAAACAAGCACCCATGCCATTTTAAGTACTCGTATTCTTTAACTATAAGATTGGTTGCTTACTTTATAAAAAAGAAGGCATAACATGAATCAGTCTTTAAGCATTATCAATGCTCTATCTTGAAAATACAATGACCATGAATGTTTTAAGGAATTTAGCTTTTATGCATAATGATCTCATAATTACAACCCTCTGTAATTCTTTTGCAAGGCCTTTTAAGTTCCATAGGCTTCATCCAGTTAGTGGTTTCATTATAGTTAATCATGCCACTAACATGATGGAGAAACTTTTGTTATTAGAGGTAGTAATTGGTAAGTAGTTCATTGATTGTATGTCTTATGTCCCAATCTGAATGGTTCAAGGCATTTACCAACAAGAAATGCTTGGTAGATATTAAAATAATCTCGCTCTAATCATTTGAAAGCTACCCAAGGAATTATCTTGTGAAGTAACATCATAGGCATTAAAGTTGTGATATTTATTTTGAGTTTAAGAGTTGTCAGTAAGGCCATTAAAAATCTATTGTGACAACTCTTATTAGTATATTTTTTTGAGCATGATAAAAGTGGGCGTTACAATAACAAAATGGATATCAAGTATCATGTTATTAGAGACTCTCTATAGAAGCAAAAAACATATGTCTAACATATCAGTGCAAATTTTATTCGAAAAAATCAATAGCACAGCCAAATTTTAAAATTTTTAAAACAAATCATACTGGATCATGTTGTCATATACAATAAAACACCATAATCACATTACTTGAGCTGTAAATCTGCAGATGTCATCCAAGAATTCTAACAATAAATCCATTTGAAAACTTTAACCAATTAACCAATTAACCTTTTCCATTATTCTTTAATTCCTAGGTGGTAGAATGTGGACACTCTTTGTCTCGATCAACTCCTAATTGATACAGCTTGATTCTCCTTTAAGACCACCTTTTTCCAATAGGTTTATAATCACGAGATGTTGTAATAAGAAACCCTAGTTTGGCACCAAAGTCTAACCTAAAACCCTAAGCTGTTACTTCTATTTATATTAGGTAACAAGGTAGCCCTTATTTTATTATTTTAATTTAATTAAAATAATTATTTTACGTCCTCTTTAAAAACCCCAGTGGCCACCTACCCTAGTGTGGGTATTAGTCTTAATTTTTGGCCAAGCCTTAATATAACCATACATTATTTTGGCCCAATATCTTTTAAAGAGTTCAAGCTGTTGAATCTGAATATTTAATTTAATTCAAATTAAACCATTAAGTTTATTTAACTAGATAATTTTCCATAACTTTAATTTTAATTCAAAATAAAATTATGACAATTATATTTTAAATAGAATAATTATGTAATAATTATCAAAATAAAATTAACTATTGTAAAAGAATTAATTTAATCATAAATTAAAATTAAATAAATAAAATATTTTTCTTAATTTATTTAGAATATTATTCATATTTAATTTATAAATATACATTTAAACAAGACTTTATAGATATCAAATTAATTATATAAATAATTAATTTTATCAAATCTATTTAATTGAAATTAATACCTATATTTATCAGAAGATAAATATAATTTTTACTCAAATTAGATATATATTCTAAATAAATAATGGCAAAAATTATTTTTATTATCTACTGAAGAAAATGCCTACACCCCTAAAGGGAATGTATTCAGTGCTCCACTTTACTATATTGAGAATTATATGACTTTGGGTATTTCAATCAAGAACGATCCATTAAAGAATTATATTGAGATAATGGACAGACCAATTGGACATGTAATAAAGTTCCAAGTAATATATGTATTAATTATTCTACAAGGAATAAATAATCACATAATTATTAATCTCAAAGTCATACCACCACTAAAGAGCTAAGATCGCACTTCCAATTATATATTGTATTACGTAAGCTTTATAAATAGCCTTTTAGTCTAATGACCTTGTCATTTGTGCAATACATTCGTATGATATCTATGATTAACTTAAGGTTAAAGTTTATTTTACCTAGTTGATCACTTTATCTTTAAGTTCCATTGTATTTTCTATGTGAAAATCTCTAGATTTGAACAATTTATCATTTGATAAACAAATGACCAAGGCCTTGTCCATCTTCACTCTCCCATATAATGCCTTTTAAGAGGATAACCTTAACTCTTTATATGAGTTATGATTCCATATCTATAAGTAAAATTCTCTCGAGTATAAGTCATATACCCAATGAACCAATCTAGTAGTTTATTACTTCAAGACACTTTAGTTTTTGGAATGTCAGAGCACACAAGTTATATACATGAGTCAATTACTTACTCTGGATTTAGGTAATTAAACAATGAACGTCAAAAGTGAATTAATTTAAATAAACAGACTTAGTAATGGATTATTTGCATTTTAGTCCAGTCTAATGTGTCACTACCTCTAGGTGATACATTTATGTCTCTACTTTAGAGTCAGCATGCTCCTAATGGCCAAGACAAGTCATCTTCCCAATTGGATTTAGATGACATAATAGTCTTAACATGAGTTAATTGCTCACATTAACCCCATAAGCAACATACTATCAATTTAGACTACTTAGCTTAGAATGTTGCTTTCCTATATGTAAAGTTTATTATATGCAATATTCTAACAGTGTAAACATAAGTAGTCAGCGAGTCATATTTTCCTATATTTACTTTAACATGTAAATAAACAAGGATGGAATAGCAATGATTTAATGAAAAACTCAAATATATAAATATGAATAATCAGTTTAAAACCAGTGAATGCATTATAATGTCTTTCATCCTTAGGGCATTCCTAATAGATTTAATAATAACGAATCCCATGACTCAAGCATTGTTAAAAAAACAATTTAAAATTTATGTGGATCATATGGGACTAGTTAAATTTTGTCGGAATGTATTTTTGCTTCTTGAATTTTATTTCACATTCTTAGAGTTAAAATACATGATCTTGTTTGTGGATATAAAGTTTACATGTAGATTGGACCTTTAATGGCTGCAAAAAGTTCATTTATAAAGTACTATCTCATAAAGTACTCTTTTAGAAAGGATCATGCACTATAATACATGGAAGGAAAAATTAGGCCTAGAATGCTACTGCCCTAACTTATGTTATGTGAATCTTTAATTGAGTGGGAGTTGGTATAGAGTAACTTATGGCTATATTCAAGTTTTGGATTTAAATATCACCTATTTAAGTTTTTGGTTTATCAAATGGGTAAAGGGGGAGAATGTTGGACTTTATGTGGCCTACATTATAATTAAGTGAACCCAGATAATTAATTATTTAATTATTAAGGTGATATTATTTAGATAAATTGCATTCAAGATAAAACTTTAGTGATAAGAGTTGAAAGTTAATTGGACTCTAAATTAGTTACTAATTAGAATATAGACTCTTTGATGGTAGGATACAACTTTAATTAGTCATCTAGTATAAGTCCTGCTATGATCTATATAAAATATCTGTGTACCGTCATAAGTTAATTTATCAGAAATTAAAGAAATAAAGTAGAGGGCTTATATGGAATATTCATGTTCATATGCTTAGAGATAGGTCATATTCTTGATCAACAACTAGAGGTATGTTCCTTAATTAAATCTTATAATATGTTCTTTAAACGAGGAACCGACCTTTTCATAAAGTGAACTAACTCCTTATAGTTTATTTAGCCAATTCTTATAAATTTTTGGTATATGTACATCTTGTTCCTTAAAAAACTAATTGTTTTACAAAGTGAAGCAACTCATTGTTTCTTTTTTAGGAGTTAAAAGATAGATCCATTTTTTAAGGATTGACCCATTTAAAGTTTAGAATTTGGCTAAGCATGCTATATAACAAATTATAATGTTTGATTTTTTTTTTAAACTTATATGAACATATATATGTAAAAACTACCTAATGATATGTACAAAATAATTGAATAATAATTCTTCAAGCAATGAAATTTCCTACTTTGGTGCACATCGATGATAGATAAGTGTCAGGATATGGTAACAAGGTTTTGAGAGTAAGGGTATGGGCAACAATTAAGAATTGTTTGTGAAAGGGTATGAGGCTATTAAGAATGTTCTAATCGAGAGAGAAATAAAAAAAAAGAAAGGAATGAAATTGATCTAGAAATAAAAAGGAATTAAATTACATTTTAAAGGTAAATTAGACTTTACGATTTCCTATTTAACAATTTCTTCTTTTTTCATTTCCTTTCTACAAATTCCTTTTTTCATTTTGCCATTTGATAAAAATTTTGAACAGAAATTATGCAAATTGTACCATTTGATAAAAATTCTAAAAAAATAATACATGCTTTTCAAAATTTCAAAATTATGTTTTTCAAATTGTACCTTCGGTTAAAACCTAATGCTTAAATATAGAAATAGATAAGAAGTTTATCTTATATTTTACAAAAAAATTGTTCCCCTTGTTCGTGGATATTTTAAATATTTTAAACTAACAATCACAAATATATTTAAATTGAATCATATTAAAATAATTATTATATGTTAAATAATTTTTATATGTTTTAACATAAATTAATATCAATATATCATATTTTATTAATTATAAAAAACAAATATATGGACATTATTTTATTTATAAATTGCATAATATTAATGATTTTTAAGTGTTATTTATTTATAAAAGTATTTACGTCTTATTATATAGCATATATTTTATTTATGATATTAAAATATATTAATCTTTATGTTACCAAATTCTTTTAAGTATAGCTATGTAATTATGAAATAAAATCATCATGCAAAATATAATCTCAAAATAAATTATTTTTATTTTGAATATATTATTTTTAATAAATTTAATTTTCATTATTTTTTATTTATATTGAAAAATATTAAAACATTTTTTCCTTTTTATTACACTTAAAAAGCTTCCAACAATACTCCATAAGTTCAAGCTTCACAAACTAGCTAAAAACACTTAAAAAACATTTTTTTAGCTCCAAAATCAGCTTTGCATTCAAGTTTTCTTATTGAATATATCTAAGTTGTTCTCAAAAGGAATTTATTTAAAACTAAGTCTCAACTCAATCATGGATTGAATAAACAAAAACTTATACTTGGAAGGTCTTTTTATAGAAAAAACAAGTTTCTACACTCAACAAACATTTTCACAAGCATGCAATAAACTAATTAACACAAAACATAAGGAAATGAACGAAACAAGATTAAGCAAACATAATTACACCTTGGCTACGCCCATAAAGCCAAGATCATGCTCATCTAATATTCAAAATATTTTTTCATCATTCTCAATCAAATTACATATAATCAAGCTCAATTCAACCTAGATGCATAATCATCGTTCAATATCATGATTTCAACTTTCTTAAGCTTAGATCTAACACGTAGGCATAAATCTTATCAAATTAATCATTAATTTGAGCTCGTCTAAGCTAAATCTAAACTAAAATCATCAAAACTTAATCAAATCATGACATTTAAGTTAAACAGAAACAAGATAACAAAGGAATAAAGCTGGCCAAATACTAGATCTAATTTATTCTAGTTGACCAAAAATTTCCTAAGCTCAAGAATATAAAGTTTCACTTTTGCATTGCTCGAGTTTAGATATAAATGCTTGGATCTTAGCTCAATACAACAAGAATCATCTAGATCTAGAAAAATTGTAGTGACCAAACCTATATCCGTTTGTTTTAGCTTGTTCAAACAACTAAATCTCATCATTCAACATGATTCAAGTTTAATTTCAACTAAGCTATCATCAAATGATGCTTAACTCAATATAACATCAGGTAATCCTTAGTTAAAGTATGATTCAAACATCAAAGCACAAAGAATCAAGATGGCCAAGAACATGAATTTCCTAAACATACCATGTTCGAATCACATTAAATCACAATCAAGCAAGATTCAAGCAAAAAAAGCATATAATTAAGCAAGAAATTAAAAGAATAGGCAGAGAAAATTACCTCTAGAGCTTTTTCCATATGAGAGAATGAGAGAGTTTCTAGAAAATATCTCAATTTGATGAGTGTTTAAAATTAATATTATTTATCTATTGAAAAATGAATAGCCACTACTTGTTTATAGATGTTTATATGGGTTACCTAAGCTTATGTCACCTATAAGTAACACTAACCTTAACAATTAACAACCTAACATCCTTTAACTAACCTAGTTGAAATGAACACAATGCCCTCTATAGTTGATGAGAAAATTCGCCTACATTAAGTGCATGGTAAATCAACTAAGGCATTATTATTGCCTAATCTTATACAAATTTTTGTTTCATCCAATTGATCATGATATGTAGTTGTAAGAATTCAATTAAGTGTTCCTTTCTGTAGTAAAAATAGCCCCTAATGACTACCCTTTAAAAAATTCAAAATTTTTTATCTCAAACCTATCAGATTAAACTCCTGAGAATTTTTAGCAGCTTAATTTCTACAGTCTTTTCACAACCCAAACTTGATTGCACTTTTTTAACCAAGATTTTATGCTTAATTTTGTTTTGGTGTGACCAATTTCAAAATTCAAGTTCTAGAACTCCACCAATTTCAAAATCAAACTTTAGGCAATATAATTGACTTTTAACCTTCTGTTTACTTTTGGATTAGACTTATAAAACATGTTTCTTTTCCATCCTAAAATCTTCAATAACAATTTTAATTCTTTTAAGAGACATATACTAGTCAAATTTTTTTATACTCCAATTTTTAGAACCTGGGTCTCGATTATCCAAATTCAGCATTTAACTCTTAAATCAGACTATTGACTTGATGCATTGTCATTTACCCTAATCACTTGAATAGGATGTGCTCGACTTAAATAAGGGCATCTTTGATTGGGAATTTGGATTGGAGCATAATAAAGCCTCATGATTGGAGTAGGCAAGACCAAGGAATGAATTGTTGATCTAACTAATCTTAGATAGTCGCCTCAAAGCGTCCAAAATTTAGAGTCGCCATAGATCATTTTGGGCTACGCATTATCGAACACTTATTAAAAGTAATGATTTTGAGTTATGAAACTCAAAATACTGATTTTATGGCTGCGTATACTAAGATAATTTAAAAAGGGTCCAGAAGTGGGTTACAGATGGAGAAGGATTAGCACCCTCACATCACTCTATATCGTTACCATTTAGCCATAGATTATCTCAATCTTAATTTTTTTGGTTTTTTATATGTAATCACTATTCATATGCAATCCCCTTTCTTATGATGTAGTTTTAGAAATATTGAGTGTGGTTTTTTGTAATAAAATTAAATTTGTATTTCTTTATGTAACCTAAAAGGAGGAAAAACATAGAGGTTTTGGTAAAATGATTTCCAGATTAATTTAGAAAAGGATATTCAAAGTTTAGCATTGGAGGAATATTGACATAAAACATTGCCTCAAATTTTATGAAATTCAATTTTGAATAGTATGAGCGTGAAATCATCAAGAAAAAAAGTGCATTAGTAAGATAAAGAAAAAGTAATAAATAACATGTAAAACAAAAAAAAACAAAAGGTGAAGGGGCAGTCAGAATGTATATCGTAGTTAAACTTGGTTATTTAGGAATAATTGAATTGATAATTTGATATGTGTTTGGATTTAATGGTCACAAAGGTATAAAAACAAAGTTTTGGCAACCTGAGGTGGTCTAAGAGAGAGAAAAAGTTAGACTTTTTAGGTGAAAAGTGGGGTTAGAATATCCCTTCGGAAAGGAAGGTTGGAGAATCCCTTGGTAAAAGTGGGGTTGGGGAATCCTCGTAAAGAAAAGTTTTAGTAATTTTTAATAAATCGAAATGTTTTTGAATATTTTTAGTGAAAATATGGATTTTAAGTCAAAACCCATAATTTAAATAAGATAAAATATTTTAAAAAAAGGTTAAGGCCCAGATTTGAGCCTAGCGGGACTTATTTCATGACACATTACTTAATGGGGAATTAATCGAATGAATCTCAAGGTATTCGAATGCCTTAAAGAGGTGGTTTGGGAAAATGCATTAACTTTTTCTTAAGTTAAAAAAAAGGGATAGCATTGTGTTGTCTACCTTTTCAAATTTATTCTAGGCTAGTTTGAAGGTTTCTGATAGTAAACAAAATTCTGTTTAAAAGGTAACTCAATAAAAATTAATGTAAAAGTACTCCAAATATCCTAGACAATCAATTTCTAAATTCAGTACCAACAGCACATGCAAAAAAGGGGGTAGAAAACTTCAAAAAATTACCTTGAACTCATTTAGAATCGTTAAATTGCAAATAATACCTTTTTAGAAAGGGAATTTAATGAAATTTCAAGAAAAAAAATCTAAAAATCCAAAAGAAATCAAATGATGGGTCGAAATTGCCTAAATAGAATATGATTGCCAATTCCAAAAGTTCTAGGTAATGATGGTTCAAAAAATCATAATTTTGACATCCAAAATGATCCAAGGGCAAATAAGGCACTGTTGGGAAGGTAATTTGAATCCTTTTAAAGGAAAAATGCACAAAAATTCTAAAAAAATCATGTAAGGTCTAAAAATAATTTTTCAAGTCAGGGTCATAGTGCTATCAATATCAAAAATAAGGTTTCTTTAGGTCTAAGGTTTTAGTTAAGTGTCAAGGTGTCAGACATACGAATGTCTAACTAATAAGGTTTACAGTAGTGAAGTATTGTATCGATCCAAATCCTAGAGAGTGGGTAGATAAGCTGCTCGCTATCCATGCCACTAAGTCACAATATAAGGTTGAAAATAAAACTTTAACCAAACACTAAAAAAACTTTTTTGGATTTTATTGGGCTTAAAAATAGAATTTATTTTGTTTATTGAAGCCATGAATCCAAACCTTCAAGCTTAATATATCCCTAAGATTGGTGAACCAATATATTGAAAACATTAAATCCATGTTACTCTTCATTGAATTAAAGTTAGCATGGACTTAACTTGGTTTTTTCTTTTGAAAACAAAATTTTGCAAGTGTCATAGGGCCATTTCAATAAACATATGATAAACTAAACATAGTGGAGGCATCAAATATCAGTAAATGTCCAAAATAGCAAGGTATCTACTCATTTTAACAAAAGAATCATGGTGAAAATGCATTCAAAGGCTTAGTAAAGATCAAAGCATGCTAAAATGAAACTTTATACATAAAATGATCATGTAAAAATAAGGAAAACATAGAAAAATATGTGTAAACAGGGGCTATTTTGATATCAAAATGAGATATGGCATTTTTAATCATCTAAACAACATCAAGGCATCAAGAAAATCACCAAAATCCTAGAACTACCAAATCAAGGCCACAAAAATAGCAAATAAAAATGGAGAAAAGTTAAAAAATATACAAAGAAGCTTTAGCTTTTAGCTTTGTCTTTAAGTAGCTAACCAGGAAACTTTGAGCTTACTTTCTTTCTAAGGAATAAAAATATAAGCTTTCAATGAATGAACATTAATTATAAGGAAAATGATGGAAAGACAAGCTTTTCTTGTAAATCAAAAGCATCAATATCGTCTATTCTATTGAGAAGAACTTGATTGTAGTGCTCATAACAAAAAGATTCGAGATTATTGGGAGAATCCAAGGTTGTCTCATTCCATGAATGAACATTAATTACAAGGAAAATGATGAAAAAAATGCTTTTCTTCTAAATCGAAAGCATCTATACCGTGTATCCTAATGAGAAGAACTTGATTGTAGTGCCCATAGCAAAAAGAATGGAGATTATTACTGGTATCCAAGTTT
>JAQSVH010200985.1:1620-16156 GCA_029448705.1 Adansonia digitata
TATATTTAAATGGGTTTATGATCATATTATAACTTACGAGTCGATTTAGAATCCATTCCTAACCCTCCAAAAAAAGATATTTATTTTAGATTGTTTGGATTTAAGTCACATTTATTTTTATTTTTAAATGATATATTTATAGATATTATTCTACATGTTGATTAAACATGTCAAATAAAGATTCGTACTCAACTCGCTCAGTAAAAAAAGGTTTTCAAAATAAATTTTTATTTTATTTTTTAAATTATGTATTTAAAGGGTTGATCTATATATTAACTTGCTATTGATTTAGGATTCCTACCTAACATGCTCAGTAAAAAGGTTCTAAAGAATTTTTTATTTTATTTTTAAATGATGTATTTAAAGAGATTAACATGCATGGTAACTTTTTAATCAATTTAAAACCCGCACCCAATTTTAAATACAAAATTAAAAAAATATTATTTAATAAAATTTAATTTAAAATTAATTTTTATTAATAATTAAAAATTATAAAAAAATTAAAACCCCAATGAAATGGAGGTTTAATTCTAGTTATTATATAAAAACCTCCCCTAAAATGTTTACTGCATCGGGCTCTTTACTTGACACGTGGTGGATAGAAAATCTTTTGGACTTTTTTATAGTTTTTTTTAAATTTTGTTTTAAGTTTTAATTTCATTGTTCAATTATATATTTTAATGTTGGGTTGCATGATGAGTCAATTTGGGATCCACACTTGACTTGTTCTAAAAAAATTTTAAACAATCTTGTTTTATTTTTTATTTTTATTTTATTTTAAAATAATATATTTTACAAGGTTGCTCAACATAGAAACTTATAGTTTAATTTAATATTTTACCCAACTCGCTTAAAAAAATATTATTTTATAATTAATTTTAAGTTTTTATTTTATTTTTGAATGATTTATTTAAAAGAGTTGATGATCACACTATAACTTATGGTTCGATTTAGAATTTGCACCTGACTAGTTCAAAAAAATCATTTTAGATTTTTTATATTTAGGTTTTTAGTTTTATTAAATTTTTAAATGATACATTTAAAGGGATTGGTTCGCACGTTAACTAGCATGTCCATTAAGGATTCATAATTGACTCATTCAGTAAAATAGTTTAAAAAATAAATTTTTTTATTTTATTTTTAAATGATGTATTTAAAGGAATTGATCCGCATGTTGACATGTATGTCGATTTAAGTTTCATAACCAACCTACTTAATAAAAAATTTAAAAATACATTTATTTATTTCATTTTTAAATTATGTATTTAAAGAGATTGATCTACATTTAACTCTTGGATTATTTAAAATTGGTGTATGATTTTAAATACAATATTTAAATAAATAATTATTATTTAATAAAATTTAAGTTAATATTAATTTTTATTGATAATTAAAAATTGTAAAAAAATTAAATCCTAGCGAAGCAGGGGTTTGAGTTCTAGTATATATAAAAAAGTAAGATCTAAAAAAGATGGTTAAAGGACCTTTAAGTCTTTATACTATATCATCTAAGGCAAATTAGCCCTTATATTATAAAATTGGATAATTTAGTCCTTATTCTTTTAAAATTAAAGAAAAAAGTTCAAATCAATATTTGAGGTAATGAAAACCTTTTAAAAAGATGACATGGTAGTTTAACTTTGGTAAAATGCTAACATGGAATGTTAACGAGCCAGTAATAAAATATATTATTTTAAAGTGACATGGACAAAATAAATAATCAAATTATTGTAAAAGCCACATTGAATCTTTTTGGCCACATGGTATTTTTTAATTGGATATCTCAAATAAAATGCCACGTCAGATTACAAAGGTAAACGATTAAAAACAAAAGTACAACAATTAAAAGGAAATTAAAATAATTTGAATGAAAAAAAATGAAAACAAAAAATATCTCTATTACAATTTACAGAGAACCCTAAACTTAAAATCTGAGATTATAAAGGTGCAAGTTCTAGGAGGAGTATAATTGGGATCATTGAGAGAAACCAACTAGGGTGCTTTCCAAAGTCAAAGGCTATCGGAGAATAAGATAGACACGACTTCATAGGTAGACATAGAAAAAGGAAAAAAAATGAATATTTTCCAATTACATGAAATTCAAATGACCAAGATAACAACATTGTCTTGGTTGATAAGCTTGGGTATAGTTAAAGAAAATGAAGTATTATAGTACGTTAATGCAAAGTTAGGAACTATATTGGGAGAAGGCAAAGTCAATAGTGTGGGCATTTTGTGTAGCTGTTGTTCTTGTCATATTACAGTTGGAAAGTTTAAGATTCATTTTGAACGTACAACTAGAAAGTCCTATAGCATATATGTTTAGTATGCTCATAACTATCCTTCTTGAATTGCTAAACAAAAGCATGGAAAGATAAGGAAAAAAGAACAAAAGTATAGATTCATTCTGATCCTTTGCAAATTGCAATAGAGATCCTTTTGTTTTTGTTTTAGCTTTTTGTTGAATTCTTTCAATTTCCTTTTAATTGTTCTAATTTTGTTTTTAATCTTTTTTACTTTTGTAATCTGACATAATATTTTATTTGAGATGTCCAAGCGAAAAATGCCACATGATTAAAAAGATTTGATGTGATGTTTACAACATTTGGTTATTTATTTTCTCCACATTGTCTTAAAATAATTATTATTGACATGTCAATATTTAACATCCACATCAGAGTCAAATTGCAACATCAACTTTTAAAATGGTTTCTATTACCTTATTTATTAATTTTATCTTTTTTTCTTTAATTTTAAAAGAATAAAGACTAAATTACTTAATTTCATAGTATATGGACTAAATTTCCTTATATGATATAGCACAAAGACTTAGGAAGCACTTGACTGATGGATTTACTCTTGTATATATAGCGTTTAGAGTACAATATATAAATGAGTGATTTGAAAATTGAAGAAAAAGAAGAAAAAGTAGAAAGGAAAAAGGAAAAAAAAGAAATTGAAACTTATTTGCATTTTTCCTAGGTTGCATTTTATACATGAAAAATCTTTTTGGTAATAAATGGGGGATTTTTATATATATTACAAAAAAGAATATTTTATAATGCATCTTAGATGAGTCATATAGTTTTCATTTATGTTGAAAATGACCTTGAGAAGTGTTTTATAAACTTTTAAAATATAGATAGGCAAAAGGGTTTGAACTCTTTTAAAGAGGATTTCAATGGTAAGTTTAAAATTGTAACTTGTTACAATTTTGCCTAAATGATTAGAATCATTGAAGAAAGAATTCAAATACCTTAGAGGATTCTGTGTTTTGTATAATTTTGACCTAAGAGATTAGAATCCCTTATTTGAAGAGTCGAATCTCTAATCTAGACATTCATAAAAATCTATCTATTGGACATGTTATTTCATTCAAAAATGAAAGGGTGTATCTAACAATAGATTAGACTGATATATACTCATTTAACATTTAGTTTAAACAACATTACATGCTTTAAAAACTTTGCATCTGATTTTCTTTAAGAATCATTTTTCTTTTTTCACTTTCCTTTTGGTTCATGGTTCATATATCTTCATAAAGAACTTAAAATGCAATCACATTCTTCTTCAAGTAGGCATTGCATCTTAAGGATAGCATTTCCAAAGAGAACATTTGCAGGAGACTATTATCCTAAAGAAAGCTTCTTGGAAGTGTCTTACCTACAACTTTTTTCATTGCTTCTTCTCATCCTCTTTCTCCTTATGTTTTATAGTTGTTTTGTTTAGTCCAACCTCGTATGTATAAAAATTAATTTTGGTAAGGAAAAGAAATTAAAAGTCAATTGTGTGTTAAGGATTTTTTTGTCATAAAAAGTTAATTATATAAACTCACCTATCTCGGGTCTCAATTTAAATTTACTTAACTTGAATCTCTAAATAATCAAAACTTAGATTAACTTGAATCTATAAATAATCTAAATTCGAATGACTAATTTGAAATGATCTAATGTTAAGTTTAAATGACTTTAAAACTTAAAATTTGGATCCAGGATGATTTAAACCTTAAATAACTAGAATTTGGTTCAACTAAAGTAAGTCAACAGAAAGTAATGCAGCATAAACTTGACTTGATTGTCCAATTTTTAGGTTTATTACGACCACCTAAATTTGAATTGACTAATCCAATTCTTAATCCTATTGCAATTAATAGGTTTAAATTTTACTAATGATCTAAACATGATTTTACAAAAGCAAAAATTTTAAATACTAAAAAATCTTTTGGATCAAAAGTGAGAAAGGTGTAAAATTTTTGTTACTTTTCCTAAGTAAAACATAATTCAATTGGTTTTCTTTTAAACCATCTAGTAACCATAAATAAAAAAAATAATAATTCTTTAAAAATAACAATGAGTATAATTTATTAAAACATAATTCCATCATAAAGAAGATCACAAAAAAAAAAGAATTATACTTTAAAATAGTTAATATTTGTTTTTATACTTAAAACTATGTCTTGTATTTTTTATATTATAAAAAACAAATAAAATTAATATGATTTTAAAAACTATTTTTGTTTCAGCCCTTTATTTAACTTTATCCTAAGCTAGAGACTTAATGGGTGTTTCTTAGTTTGGATTTTCTAGGAGAGAACATTAATGGTTAAAAAGTCCAACCTACATCTTAGAAAGGCACTTGAGTTTGTTGGACAATTTAGGGAAAAAATATCGAGAGTGGAAAATTGAGACTTAAGTAAAAAAATCGAGTACAGTGCTAGTTAGCTTGTTTATGCTCTTGAAAAAGATAGCTTGATTATTGAAAGCATTTTGAGTTAAATGAGGCTTGTTTTAAAGGATAGATTTAAAAGTCAATAACGAAAATCAAAAGTAGTATTATATGCAAAGTCAATGTTTAAAAGTTCACTGTATGATGAAAGCTTGTCTTTCAAATTTATAAAGCTCAAAAACTCAGAATTTAGAATTGATTGCATTTTTTATGAAATTAAGTAGGGAAAGAAGGTTAAGAAAGTGCAATCAAGTTTGGATCATGACAAAACCTTAGAAAACGAATATCTAAGAGCTTAATCTATGTGATCCAGAATATGAAAGTTTATTTTTATCAAAAGAAGGTTAGTAGGGCTTTTTTTTACTACAAGAAGGAACATTTAATTGAACTTTTGAACAAAAATATCAAATTTAATCGAATAAGGAATATAAATGTACAAGATTACCCATAATTATCACATGGTTGAACTTTATTGCAACATGTGCTAAGGTCTATTTGCAATTTTTTCCAAGCTTAAGGGCATGTAAGATTTTTCATGCATGGTTGTAGTTAGCAAAGGTGGTTAATGGAGGTTAATTAGTTAAATGACATCTCTAAAACTAGCTATAGGTGATTAATGGAAAGATGACAACTAACTCGGCCTATAAATATCAAATAAGTGGCACCATTTGATATATTCACCATCATTAAAAACATTTTAGATTTTCATCCAAAAACTCTTTAATTTTTTTAGAAGGAAAGCTATGGAATTTGCAAGGAAAAGCATTAAAGGTATAAATCTCTTACTTATCTTTGAAATTTTCTTTTAATTCTTGTGTTTGCTTGATGATTGTTAACTAGATCTAGCCTTTTTTTCAAGATTATATTCAACTAAGTTGATCACATGTCTTGCTTTCCTCATTCACTGATTCATTGACCTATGATGATATCTAGAGTTCAAATAACATAAGTTCATGTACGTCCAAGCTTAAATTTTGTTATATTCCTGATCAACCATAATAGATTTCATTTAGGCAAGGTTCTGTTGTAAAGGATCATGTGATCTTATGCATTTCTTTATGATTTCTTTCTTTGTTTTATGATGAAACATAAGGCTCAATAATTCCTGAAGCAATTTGAGTTTAGATCTAATGAAATCTTGTTCAGTTATGGTGATTTCTAAAGCATTGATTTTGATTTCTTTGAAAAGCATGTCCAGTTATAATGTTTAATTTTAATCTAAGTTTCTTGCTTGGACATTCATGACCTAGCATATTTAATTCAGATCTTAAATACTTGTCTTGTTTGATTTATGGTGAATTTTAGATTTAAAGCATGTTTATGGTTTGTAAAAGATAGGTTTGAATATGATTTTGATTTAGCCATGATGAAAAAGTATTATCTTTTTTCTTTTTTTTCCATTTAATATATGCTTTGATTTAGTGTGTTGTTTGATTTCTTTGAGATAGAATGCTTTAGAGTGGGCTTAGTTAGGGTAAGGTAAATTTGATCTTGCATATTTCTTTGCTTTGAGATGATATTTAGTTTAGTTTGATGAAATGATTATTCACTAACGTTAGAAATTATTTTTATTAAAAGAACACCCAAGGGATAGGTCTAACTTTTCTCAATTGATAAGCAAATTGTGATCTATGTTTTTACTATAATTCCATATGAAAATCCTAGGGAAATTGAGTTATAATTAGCTTAGAAACATGCTATTTCTAAGTAACAATAAAAAGGTTTCAAAGGAGTTTTCATTTTGATCTTAGATATGATTGTTAGTAAGCCTTCTAATGAGCCTTAAGGCATCATATGAGTGGCTTTTATACCCATGAAGTAGATATTGTTTTACTTGGCATTTAGTTATGTTTAAAGAAATTCTAGATGCATTTATATATGTTTTGAGTTTATTTTGTAGTTCGGATGAACTTTTGATCAAGTTATAGGATTAAAGGCTATTTTTGGATGTTACAAGCAAAAAAGATGGTCCTTAGGCATTGAAAATGATTTATCAAAAAAATACCAAAAAGGGTAGCGCCTAGACGCTATTTGGTGATTACAAATAATGAAGCTTTCCAACAAGGTGAATGCCTAAGACTTAATTCTAGCATCTAGGCACCACGGTATGAGAGATTTTGCCATAGTTTTCTTTAGTTAGCCCCACAACACATAGATATAAATAAAGTGTTTTATGTCTAAAACGAAGGTTGAAAGGTATTGCATCTGAAGAGAAGAATACAACTACAACATTAACATTAATTCAAGTTTTTTTTTTTTCTTCTTTTCCTATTTTTCTATTTTTCTTGAAAAATGTTTAAATAAATTGTTAGGATTTTCTTTAATTTTAGTATAAATTGATTTATTTTCTAAGCTTATGAAGTAGCCTATCTATGATGTTTTGAATTATTTTTTGATTAATTATTTTCCCTTGTTGAGTATTTTTCATTATTCTTAATGATTATAATTAACTAGCCAGTAATTAGATGGTGGGTTAATCATAGTGAAACTGAGAGGAAATTTATGTATCCTAGTTCATTGTGTTAAATGTCACAAATTGCATGTGATATTGGAGTCCATAACCATGGTTTATGTAGTCGTTAAAAGAGGAACAATAGAGCATTAATGAATCATTAACTATTCTCATTCATCTATAGGGATATAATGGATTATCATTTAATACTATTTTCTTAGACCCTGGGGAAGGCTAGTGGATAATTTAAAGAATCTTAATTGGCAATTGGGATAATAGTTTCGGATTAATGAGATAGATAATTCAATTCAGATTAGTTATGGTAAAATCAAAAACCTAGGTTTCTACTTAATAGATATTTTTCTATTTAATTTTTGTGTTTTTCCTAGTTTTGTTTAATTTTTTTCCTATTTTCTAGACTAGCTTTCAAATCAAATAAAGTTAGAGTTAGTATAATTTTGGTAGTTAGTAATTAATAAATTCTTGTGGGATGATGCTTGATACTTATCACATTATTACTTGTTAGTTGTAGTATGCACTTATGTTCATAAAATTGCACGACAACATTGTACTTAGTTAGTTGTTGAGGAGTTTCATTGTTGTGTAAGGATATTTTCCAAGATCAGTAAGAGGTATTAAGATACTTCATGTATGCGTACAAGGTGTCTCTAAAGGACAGAAGCAAAAAGCAGTGCAAAGTGAGATGTTCGTATGTTTTGCTTATATTTTAGGTCTAGTTTTACATTGTAGAGATCGTGTTATGTTCTGATCTTTTTGTGTGAATCATTGTGTCAAGTTATTCATCTTGATGCTTTGTTTATGGACATTCTTATGTCCAAAGATTGGACTCTAAAAGTCAATCATGAGTTTATAGAGCTAAAAATGTTTGTTGTTTAGCTTCAATTGCTATCATTTACAGTCAAGTTCAGTTGAAAAGATATGTTCATTCTCAAAATGATTTCTAGAATTCTAGGATAAAAGACAATGAACTAGCTTTCCAACGAGCTATCACACACCTGATTTGGAACTCATTTGAGTTAGAAATTATTTTTCTCTGCATTCTGCTTAGGCCCTTTTGTGTTGAGTGCCAAAATGTAAGGCATCCCATTTTTGACCTAGTAAATCATTTTCTAAGTTTTTTTAGTATTTTTAAATTAAGCTACATTAACACGCTCTCCAATAGCATAATGTCTGTCTAAATTAGGATCCTTTTGAGCAAGTTATGAATTTTTCTTTACTTGTTGTTTGGGTTATTTGTATCCTAATGCTAGATTTGATTGAAAAATATTTTCACTATCTTAATAAATTTCTTGGTATTTTACATTATTTTTAGATGAAATTTTACTGAATTAACTTTCCAACAATATCTTGTTTGCAATTTTCAAAGTCCAATTGAATCAAAAAATTTAAAAGCAATAGAGGTTAGAGTTATCTTTATTTTTGGAAAGTATGCTTATTTCTAAATCCTATCCTGATGCTTTTTAAAGTGTTTGAATAACTTAGAATGGGTCTTGGTTGTGCTGCCTTAGGATTCGGAAGGCATGGGAATGTCGAGTAGTAGGCTCTTATAGGCTCATTGCAAAGCTTGCAAATTTTTCAAAAATTGATTTGAACTTGATTCCCAAACTCTTTCTGATTTTCAATTCCTCCTTTTACTTTTTTCCTCAAGAACTTTAAGAAAAATGTCATGTTACTTGGTCGCCAATTATTTTGGTTTTCTAACATATTTTGGAAACTTCTTCAAGAATGCTTTTTCTCTTAATTTTCAAACTTTATTTAATTTTCATCAAAATTTTTGCTTTAAATCACAACTTGAATATAAGCTAGTCTCAAAATATTATTCGGTTAGTTTTTAAGTACCTAATGTTGGACACAAGAAACATTCTGAATTCATCTCGATCATTATTCTTATTTATGTTTTTCTAAAATTAAGGCAATATTTTTGGGTACGATATTTTTCCAAATCTTTTACCATTTTGATGGGAAGGATGTTGAAATTTATTCTTAACTTGAAAAATACCCTTTTCAAACATTAAATCTAAGAAATATTTAACAAAAAAATTCTATTTTTTGTCCAATTTCTAGAGCTTAAACAATATTTTAGTGAAAGTCTAGATTATTTATTTTAAAAAATTCATCATAATATTTTTATGGGATCATGGTTAAATATTAAAATTTAGAACCAAAATATCATACTTTGAATAATATATGACTAGATTGTACCAATTTCTAAGTGTCATAGGAGTGTTAATCTTTACCTATGCAGAACTGACTCTATAACCCAATCTTTCTCTGGATTCAACAAAGAAATGAGTTTCAAAACTTTAAAGGGATCAATTTTAATAAGTTCTGATCACACAAAGCACCTAAAGATCAATAATGACTCCTAATTCTAACGTCTTGTAATATTTATATGGGAAGGTCGAACGAATGATTCGTTTTAACAGCTTAGGTCTTATTGTAAAATACACGATTTTTCCCATTCTAACATGTTAGAATTCGCATCCTAAATATGTTAATGGTAATGATAGAAGAGTTTAACATGTTTAGAATGGATTCTTTTCTATTAGAGTTAACATTTTAAATTCGAAAAACTATCCAAACTAGTGCAAGACTAAACTTGATTTAATCATGAAATTCAACAATTCAAATGCATCCAATTTAAATTTTAAATGAATTGAACTAAAATTGGAAACTTTTGACACAATAAAATTATTGGACAAGAACAAGATATAAAAATAACTAAAGTATGACATGACAAGAACAAATAACACTAACACGACAAAAATACATGAATGTGTAAAAACGTACTTAACATAAACCCTAAATATGATTATGACATATGAAAATACACGAACATGACATGAACACATGAATTGCTAGATCTAAATCAAACCCCAATTTGAATGATCCAAAATCTAAAATGAGAAAAAATTAAAAATTATTGGATTTCAAAACCCAACAATTTTGGACTCAAATATGAATAACCGAAGTATAAAACTGAAAAGACTTAGAATCCAACATGATCCAATTAGAATGACCAAACCTAGAAAAGCTCATACCAAATCCGATCTGTTTGCTATAAAAATTTTTAGTTATAATCATAAAAATAAAGTTTAAATTTAAGATGCGAATAAAAAAATTAGAAGCTCAAAACAATTTGAGTCAAATTAGTTTAACACTCAAAAAGTGAAATTTCACCTTGTAAATTATTTAAGTTTATAAAGTTCAAACAAATAAATGAATAGTATAATTTGGCATTTTTATGAAGCAGTAACCTCATTAAAAGTCACAAAGTAAAATATACTTATTTTATTCCCGTTGTAATTCAAACTTGTATTAATCAATATGCTACACGAGAACTCAACAAGCAAACTCTAGAAGATACCAATTAAACCAATCTCCAAGCAATAGAAAAATTAATTTTTTTTTTTTACTTTAAAAAACCGATCGAGTGACTAAAATAATAATAATTCCCACATTATGAATAGTTATCATACAAGCTTAGATATATAATGCTGAAAACATTACAGTCACAATGGAAGCAATGAACCAAAAGGTATCATCGATGTCACTAATCTTAACGCCTGCATTTGAATTGCTTGAAGAAGATTTGCTTGAATCACTTGAATTACTACTTAAAATACCTATATGCAACAAATAATAATAATAATAATAATAATAATCATCATCATCATCTAGTATAGGTTTTGGTACATATAAAAGCCTAGCATTAGAGCTTCACCTTAAACATTCCAAATGTTATTTGTAACAAGACTTTATATTCAAGTTTAATTCAGTCCAATATGATTCCTATTTTTTAGTTAGTTTTAATGTGTTAGGTGTAAAAAATGGATTTACGAGCACAAACATGAATTGTTGATTTAAAATAAAATAAAAAAAAAACTTACTAGATTTTGATGCCGTGGATTGAGTAGTTGGTGATGGTGAGGCACTCAATAAGGTTGCTTCAAGTGACAAATAAAATACATAAATAAAATTATAATTTTTAATAAATGAATAATTAAAAGAAAAACAAAAGACAATGTAAAACAACAATGCCAACAAGAAATGTTTTAAAAATATATACAAAATAATAGATGTTGAGTTGTTGTCAATCATACAGAGAGTATGAAAATAAAGAGAAAAAAAAACTATACTAATAGATAGAGTTTTTTAACTAGTTCACAAACAAATTTGTATAGTTTTCTTTGTCTCAGTTATTTATTTATTTTTTTATAAGACATCTCAGTTATTTATTGAACTATAAACAAATAAACTATTGAATTGATTTAAAAAAATGTCAATTATCTAAATCTAAATATAAAATTTAAAAACAGTCCTACATTTACATAGGGTAGTAATACAAAATAAATCAAAAGACTTCCATATTAAAATAAAAAATTCTTGCACGAATAATCTATATATGCTTAATTGCTTATTATTTTCTATAATCAAATATATATATATATCAACATAAAATTTGAGAAATTGAGAGGTGATCAATATTCTTTTCTAAAAAATGAAAAATTATCCCTAATAATTATTTTCAAAAACTATCTCTAAAAAGTTTTGGTGCCAATATTGTTAAATTAAAGACAACATTCGTCCTCATTATAAATAAATTTAAGATAGAGAGGATTTTTTTATTATTCTTTTATCTTGTCCTTTAAAATATTTTTTACTGTATAAATATATATATTTATGAGAAATGGAACACACTACTTGCTAAAATTTTGACAATTTTAACACGAGTGAAATGCTATATAACCAAACATATTGGAAACATTAAAAATTTACATTGGGCTTAAAAAAATTAATTCCAACTATCATCACTATGCATAGATGTACTTTCCTTAATGCCAAAACCTTCACCTTAATTCTTAACAACAAAAAGTTAAAAATAAAAATGAAAAGAAAATTTTAGAAGCAGAAACTATCATAAATTAACCCCAATGGCTAGAACATGAAATTAAAAATACAAATTGAGTATAAATAAATATAAATAATCTTGAAAATCGTATGAAATTTTCAATAACATAACGATAAACAGAACTAATGGAATTTGAGATCTTAATTACACATCATGATTCCCATTTCCAAATTATTTACCAGATAAGATTTTTCATTTATCGAGAGGCTATCATTTAGCAACTAGTTGTACTTACAGGCAACTTTTATAGTTTAAAAACTCAAAATGATATTAAAGGGATATAAATATTGTTATTTTCAAACAAAATATGAAATGAAATATTCAATTTTGTAATTTAAATTCCTAGTGTATATCTTAATACTAAGATTCATTACAAAATAATAAACCATCATACCTAAACATCTACATATAATTATTGCAATAATAATTTTGATGAGGATTTTGAACAATATAACATATGAATCAATATCAAAGGTTAATTGACACTTTGAATCCCATGAGTGTATATATGAAAATTAAATTTAACCATGAAGAAAACTAAGGTTGTGCGAAAGGGTCAATTTAGCAATAAGATTAATTAGTAAGGAAAATCTTACTATTCTTGCAAACAGATATATCAACATCAATGCCACAAGCTTTAGAGAGTGCCAAGGCTTCATTCGTGGTGGTGTTGATAGTCTTCAAGAATTCTGGATTATTAAAGGCTTTGCAAAGGCACTGGCTCTCCTGTTTGATCATGTCCTTTAATGGGGCACAGCAAGTCATAGGAGGTGAAGGAGAATGCATGAAGGGTTGGCAAGGAATTAACTTTTTCATGCATGGCATTGCATCTATTGAAGCACCTCCAACTGTCGTTGTTGTACCACCCTGCTGTTGTACCTGTTGAAGAATGCTTGCAAAGCCTTGTTCTAATTTGTTTTCTCCATCCATTTCTTTGGTTTCCTGTGAGAAACCTTGGAGAACCCATGAAAGGAAGAAAAGAAAAATGCAGGGAAAAACCAACTTGGAATCCATGGTTTTAACTTTCAATAAGAAATTAATGTAACCCTAATCAAAATTAATTTTTTAAATGTATTATTAATTAATGAAAAGAGAAGGCAAAGAAGAACAAATAGAATTTAGTGCTAATGTTCTATAGAAAATGATAAATTTATATTCTTAAGAATGGTTATTTATAGACATGCAGTTTTTAGATTGGAAGTTTAGTCTATTCCTATTAATATTTACATTGAAGAAATTGTTTTTCAAATGGTTAAGATCTTTTCTCCAAGATGCGTATCATTGAAATATTTATAGTTAATTTAACATCCCATCCTGTTTTGAATTTCATTAAATTAAAGCCATACATTTTGGAATGAAAATTTACTTTCTATTTTATACTAGTATTATTGTTTCTAACTGTAGTGGATTTTTATAGACAGTATGCCTAGGAAGGGAAAAATGTAACAAAGCTTAATATATGGGAAAAGTTGACAAGGCTTGAACAAATTTAACATATGATGCATGTTCTCAAAAGTAGTTACAAATTTTTTTCTTTTTTGTGAGAAAAAGAATTGATCAGAGAAGATTTTTTTTATTGAAAAAGAAGTTATTTTTTACGTAATCTCGTTCTTAAAACAGAAATAAATGAATATTTCATTTTTTTGCCATTATTGATACCCAATCTTTCCATAAGGTAAATTAAGTTGACAGTGAAAATGATAAAATAGATTATTTTTAAACACATGCCTTATGGGGTAAATAACATCAATTTGATTTTGATTTATTTTGGAAAATTAATTAATATTTTGAATCATGTGAAGATTTTTTATTATTATTAAATTTCTTTTAATTACACTTCATAAAGGTGAATTGTTTTAGAATTTTGAATAAAATTTAAAATACTAAAATACCTCTAATATTATATTTATTTGTGTTTTATTACTATTAATTTGGGTATTTTGATAAAAAAAGAGATTGAGTTAACTCATGATCAAACCCAATTATTCCTTTATGTTAATAAGATATATATATATATATAGAAGGAGGGATGCACTTACATTTATGTAAAATAAAATTGGTTTTATATACTTTCATAACTTTTTATACGATTCATATTTATTTAATCTAACAGTAGATCATGCTCATTGAGTTTTGAGTAAATAAAAATATCTACATATTTATTCGATATAAAAAAACTTTTAACCTTTAAATATCTATTAAAAACATTAATATTTTCAATTAATAAAATTAAAATATCGGATCGATTTAAAATTTTATATACACGATAATATTACAAGAAAACTAACTTGAACCAGCATTTATGGTTGGTGGCTAATATTAAAAAGGTGCATTAAAAATGGGCCTAACATCATTACTTCATTTTCTCAATCACTATTCACTGATGTTAGTGAACCCTTTCTCTTTCCTCTCTCTCTCTCTCTCTC
>JAQSVH010201006.1:0-16152 GCA_029448705.1 Adansonia digitata
TAAAAGATCTTTAAAATGCAAGAAAAAAAAAGTAATATAAATGGTGTGGAATATAATGCTAAAAGGGTATTGGCCATTAAGGAACCATTCAAGACATTAACACGTTTGATTGGGCACTTGGTATAGCCATTTCAACTGTATTGTAACATAATTGTAATGTTTTTATTGAGTTCACGGAATGAGTATTCTGCCGACTGCCCATTTTAAGCCTATTCCTAATGATCTTGGAATAACTATTCAGCACTCTCACTTAATGAGTATTTTCGAGATGCCACGAAATAGAAAAACTTTTCCCAAAATGCCCCTTAATAGGAAGCCATTACACAACAAAAATCAACAAGCTTTCCACCAAAAACAACAACCCAATATCAAAAAAAAATTCCATTCGAAAAAAAAGGGAAAGAGGAAAAAGAAAATGCAAGATGGTTTCAGGTTTAGAATGTTGTAGGAAGAGCTAGGAGTCGAAATTTGGTAGAGAGGAAAAGTAAAGAAAGGGAAAAAGAAACACGTGAGAAAATTAGGAGGTGGTGATCGATGGAAGGTGGAGTTTTTGTGGTTCTTTTTTGGGAATTTCATTTGTAGATCTGCACTTTTTTATGATTTTTTTTTCAAAGAAAAACTAATTAAAAATTGGAAAGAGAGGTTTGAAACGAAGCTTTGGATGAACTTTGGGTTATTGGATAAGTGACTGATGATAGACGATGGCTTGTGGCCGAAAACTAGGAAGAATGGTGGTTTCTGAGTTTTTTTATCTTGATGGTTCGATGCAGAGAGACACATGGGTTTTTAGAGAAAGAGGAAACGTTTCGAGGAGAGAAGATAGGTTTGAGAAAGAGATAAAGTGAGCAAAATGAAATTTTTAAGGTTTTATATTATTTCAAAAAAGATAAAAAATTTTAATAAATTATATAAAAAATATATATTTTAGTATTATTTTAAAATAAAGTAAATATTTTTAAAAGTAGATAAATATAAAAACTAAAATGGTGAAATTTATGGGTATAATATTTTAATAAAAATTAAATATATATATTAAATATATTATTTAATTATTATATTAATATTCATAAATGAAATTTTAAAAATATTTAATTTATATATTATTTTATATTTATTTATTTTTATTTTTTATTGTTAAGGATTATATATTATTAGATATATAATATTTAACACATTTTTAATTTTAAATATTTAAATATTTAAATATAATATATTACAATTTTATTTAAAAATAGATATTAAAATATAATTTATTAAATAATTAAATTTTTATACTTTTAATTATATTTTAATATATTTAAGAGATTAATAAAATAAGTTTAATTTTATAAATAAAAATTTGTTTATTTAATTTAAGTGTAAAATAATCATCTTATATCTATTTCTTATCAATTGCTTAATGCAATTTTAGATTTTTTATTAAAATAATAATTTTTTTATTTATGACTTTAGGCCGTTTCAAGATTAATTCTCGAAATAAGTTAATTTTTAGGTTTAAGTGAAAAATCGGTAAATTGATTTCTCATCCATCCTAGTGAGAAATGGGCACTTGATGTGCCGAGTTCTCACTAAAAACTAACAATCCCTTATTTAAACTAGGCTTGGTAAGAATAACTTGATTTCCTCATGCTGGAGATATATCACCTTGGGAGGCTTGAAAACATACTACTTCACTGTCTTAAATGCCATTTGATTTACATAATAATTGAGCGATATATAAATTACTTGCTTCACCGGAACATATAAGCTACACTACCATCCTATATTACTAACTGTATGATCTTTGCTTTTGCGTTAATACAAAGTGGTAAAACAGAGGTTTGCTCCATTGATAGTCAATTATCGTTAGCTTTTCTATCCTGATACTGTTTTCTTTCTGGGTATTCCTTTTATTCTTTCTTCAAAAGGTCAGCTGTGCTGATACAACTATTGACGAGGCCAAAATTCGTGAGATCAGTGGTGGTGAAAAGAAACGCTTATCATTAGGCTGTGAACTGATTGCAAGCGCATCTGTCATATTTGCCGATGAACCTACAACTGGTTTGCACGATAAAGCGTAATGTATTTCTTGTTATAAGATAGCTCTTGATAACTCAGTTTTTGTGTCACGTTTTTATCTCACTCTTTCTAGTTAGTCTTGGAATGCTTAACAGGAACCCATCTATCATGATAATATTTATAGTTGACCAACTGCCGGCTCAGTAATTCAAATTCTATCCTCTGGTAACATATA
This sequence comes from Adansonia digitata, assembly GCA_029448705.1. Taxonomy (NCBI): domain Eukaryota; kingdom Viridiplantae; phylum Streptophyta; class Magnoliopsida; order Malvales; family Malvaceae; genus Adansonia; species Adansonia digitata. The sequence goes on from JAQSVH010201006.1 coordinate 2,234, forward strand.
CCACACCCCTGAGAAGTATTGATAGAGCATGTGGGTGCAAAGAACGAAATTTAGCTAAGAGTTATAAGGTTTTCCTTTTTAAATAAAATAATTTTTTATATTACTAGGAAACCGGCATTTAATGTGCCGATTTCTCTACTTTTTCAATTTTTCATTAGGATAGATGAAAAATTAGCACTTGATGTATCAATTTCTCGTCTGTTCAAAAAAATTTGATATTTTATTTGTCGATTTTTTATTTAAACTCAAATAACTTATTTTGGGAATTAATCTTGAAATAGTCTAAAGCTGAAAATTAAAAAGGAAAAAACTTGTATTATTTTAATAAAAACCTAAAATTTTAACCAATTAAACAATATATTTCAATTTCATTCAATAAATTAAACTAAATAACATCTATTTGCAGTCTATTCCATTTTTGTCTAATAATTATTTTATTTCAATAAATCAAACATTATAGAACTTTTCTCTAAGCGAAAAAAATCAATATCACCCAAATCAAGGTTGGAAAACACTTAACTGGTAGTTCAATTGTTGAATCATTAATTTTTAGATTCAACTATCTTATAATATTAAATAATATAAAAATATAAAAATACTTCCAAAAATAAGAAAAATTTAAAAAACCAAAAAAATTCTAAAAATTAAAATATAAATTAAATAAAATATAAATAAAAAATTCTAAACAAAATAAAATAAAAAATCCTATTCTATTAATTTTTTATTGGTTTGATTAAAAAAAAAATATTTTTAACGTATCGTTGAATCATAAGATCAATCGATTCTCAATTGAATTTACGGGTCTGATCCCGTTTTTTCAACCTTGACCCAAATCGTATCAACAACCGTGATTGCTGTGCCAGGCTTCCACCAATCTCGTTTTCTGCTTTCTAAACCAGGCCGATTCGCCGCTGCCCTTTGACCCATCTTTTTGGTTTCCCACCACATTCCCATTAGCACTCAACCCTACAAAAACCCAAAACCCAATCTCAAATAAAAAAAAGGAAATTCACATCTTCCCAGAAAAGTTGAAGAGCCTCAGTAGCTGTAAATGGGAGGCGACTACTATAACATTCTAAAAGTCAGCCGCAACGTGACGGAAGATGACCACAAAAAGTCCAACAAACGCCTCGCCATGAGGTGGCACCCGGACAAGAACCCTATCAACAAGAAGAAACCGAGGCTAAATTCAAGCAAATTTCTCAAGCCTACGACGTCCTCAGCCATTCGCAAAAAGCGTCAGATCTATGATCTCTAGGGTGAAGAAGGCCTCAAGTGAGCTGCGTTATGGAGCCCCAATGGCAATGGGTTTGGTGGCAGCGCTGGTGTCCGTAGTGGGGCCTACAGGTTTAACCTGAGGAATGCGGATGATATAATGGCGCAGTTTTTTGGAGGTTCAGAGAAGAGATTCTATGGAGATGCTGCTGGTGTGGGGGAGCCAAGGGAACAAAAAGTCAGCCCCAGTTGAAAGCAAGTTGATTTGTAGTTTGGAGGAGCTTTATAAAGGTAGTAGGAGCCGTACTGTTCCTGATGAATTTGGGTTAGTACATTCAACTTTTTTTTATCAATTTGTTTTATTTTTTTTTTCTCATGATGAAATTGTTTTAACTTTTTCTATATAAAATGGGATTCAGAGAAAAGTTTTGCATATTCAAAGATGATATTGTTGTTATGCTTTAAATTTTCCTTTTCTTTTTTTGCGGGGGGGGGGGGGGATAGTTAAGGGAAATTGACTACTGTATCATTCATCAGAGAGATTGATCAATTTTAGTGGTTTTCATTTCGAAAGCATTAAACTTTTTGTAAAATTTAAAATTTCAGAAAAATGGTGCATATTGAAAGATGAAAGATGATTTTTTTTTTTTTTTCTAAAAAAAAAGAGTTTTGGGTTGGTTTCTACTGATGTCTACTACTTTTGAAGCTGTATTTTGGGTTTGGATTTGGATTTTATCAATTTCGTTGTGGATACGTAAGGGAAAGCGATGACACTCTTCTTTCATTAAGGATTTTAGCACTGTCTGTCTACTAGTCAAACACGGAATAATATGAGCTCTTACTGAAATTTCTTTTGGAATCAGTTGATTTGTTGTTGCATGTGCTGTAAATTGATGGTAGTTGGGATATTCTCGATGCAAAGCAAATTAAGCGGGGGTGTTCAAACGGTCGGTTCGGCAAAATCAGAATTCTGATTGCTAAAATTGCTCACTTGACCTTCTTAGAACTTGCATCTTGTGAAATTATGAATTATCCGGTACATGAAACTGCTGCCATTTCCTCAGATTTTTTAATGCTTGGCATGTTAATACTCTGGAATTGCTCGTTGCTAACGCTATCACTTGTCAATTATTAGAGAATGAATATTAGGTGTTTAGTTAGTCTTTTTTTTTTTTTCCCCTCTTTTGGAAAAGATTTCGTCAAATAATATTAAGTCAGATTGTGTTTTCGGGTTTATATCCGGTTGTTTTCATCTTACACTCTTTGTAGAAAATTCTTGTCTATTGACTGACAAAGCAAATTACTTGAACCCGGCAATACTTTTTATTAATGTTATTCAGGAAAACAAGCATGTTATCATGATAAGTAGGGTCAGAACATGGAAACTATACCTACTTCTTTGTTATCTACTGAATTCTCTGTATGCTAATAGAGTCTCCATTGTTGTCATTTCTGTATCTTATGTTGCTCCGACCTTTCATTTTTCTTGAAATTTTGTGTCCTAATCATATGCAAAACATGGTTGTGAGGATATTACCTTTCAAGAACCCTTTAAATCAATGGGAAATATAGAAAAAAAATGAATATATCTTTGTCGGATATATATCCGTATCCAACACTTATATCTAAATCCGAGTAACATTGTGTGTACCCATTCAAATGAGGAAAGGTGGCCCTTCTCTTGTACTCATATAGTGGATTAGCTGAGGTTGATTAAGAAAATAAACTGTAATTAACCTGAAACATCATGTTTTTGTTCGAAACTAGCTGCTTTTGTAAAATTTTACTTGGAATATTGAATGTGTTGATCCTTGATGTTTATGTGTGTATTTAAATTTCCAGGATCAAAAGGGAACTATAGACAGTATTAGCCTTCGTTTTTGTCCTTACTTGAATTCAATCAGTCGTGTGTGAGATGTGACCAAGTCCAGTTTATTCAAATCAAATTGTAACCTTAACCAGATAAAAGTGTAGTCTAGTCAAATTAATCTGAAAAATATAGGATTGTGCAGTCCATTTCGTTTTTTCCCCGCTCTTCTCACTCTCATATTTTTTTTTCATCTATGCTACGCAGACTCTAATACAATTATCGGATATGGATATGTGTTCAACATAATAATGTTCAATTTTTTTTTAAGTTTTTCTTTGTATTTGAAGGGTCCTTGACGGGTTGGTATTTCAAAGAAAATGAAAAGTCGAAGCAACATAGGTTTTAAGGCAAGCTTTCATATTTTTCTAGGTTCTTTTTTTTACTTTGTTTGATATACAACTCTCTTGCAGGACGCCATAGACAGTGGAGGAAATTCTAAAAATAGATATCAAGCCTGGCTGGAAGAAGGGCACAAAAGTTAATTTTCCTGAGAAAGGAAACCATGAATCTGCAGGCATCACTCCAGGAGATCTTATCTTTGTGGTAGATGAGAAACCCCACCCTATTTTCAAGAGGTTTGAAAATGATCTGGTTGTCAATCAGAAAATCTCTCTTTGTGAGGCATTCGCCGGGATTACCCTCACTTTGACAACCTTGGATCGAAGAACCCTCACTATCCTGGTCGTAGATATTGTGAAACCAGGTAATGAGGTGGTGATCCCAAATGAGGGGATTCGAAAGAACCCAGCAAGAAGAGACACCTTAAAATTAAATTTAACATCATCTTTCCGTCGACGCTTACTGCAGAGCAGAAGGCTGATCTGAAGAGGGCATTGGTTAGAGCTGATAAATAAGTCTGAGTAGTCCCATGCATGAGGTAACTACCATCGATTCAAACTGATAGATACTGATTGTCAAACTCAATGTAAATATGTTTAATTTTAATTCTCAACTACTAAAGAAGAAAGATTGCGCATAGTATGAAACAAAACAAATTTGAAGGGTTTCAAGCTGTGTTTGACGGCTTGCCCTATCTGCCACTTTATTCTAATTTTGAAATTTGTATACTTACATTTAGTGGGTAGTTTTGTGGTGGAAGTTACGGGAAAGACCTTTTCTTGGTACTATACATCTTGGAAATGATGAATTTTTAATGTACCAACTTGTTTCGAATTTAGCCGTTGGAGTAGGGCGTCGGATAATCCGTGCTTTTATGTTATGATTATATATTTTTTTTAACTTATAATCATATAAAAAAATATTATATATTTATATAAATTTTGATACGTTATTAATTCGTATTATATAAATTTTTTGCATCGAGTTTGTGCTGTGTAATTGTAATTCTAAAGTTGCTAGGTCTACATGGCAGTCAGTTTGCATGTATTTGTAGAATTATGACCATAAATTAAATCTATTTAAAAATCAAGTTAACCATTTAAGTTTGAAGATTTGTACAATATTTGGAACAGTTCTAACATAAATATTGAGCTCGAAAATGACTTTGGATGAAACAATAAGGTTTGTTTAAAAAATAGGTCAAGCTTTTGTTTCATCTTCTAAAGGGATCTATCCCTTTGTGTACAAATTTAGTTGAGCTTGTGCTAGAGTAGATGATGTATTTTATAAAAATGTTAGAGCTAGATAAAATTTTGTATTGATATTTTGAGTCAGACGGGGGAAGTAGACACATTCTTTATTAATATAAGATTTAGGCTCAATCTGTACTTAACCCACGGACAGATCTATGATCTATAATTAGCATGTGTTATCCAAAATTCTATAGAGACATCCAACTCCAGTCATCAAATTTTCTTTTGTTTAGTATTGCACGACTTTTGAAGGCGTAAGTTGCTGTATGGCAATCGAAACAACTCTTCTCTACCTTTCATCAAACTTATTGTAGTGGGTTGTTTGAAAATTAGCATAGTAAATGCCTCTGAATTGTTTGCCCTCTCTAATATCTGGGGAATTTTAGCTGGGCAAGCAGGAGCATTGGGAAAAAAGGACAATTCTAAACATTGCTTGCTTGCAGCTATGGCATCTAAAAGTCCTAAAATCCTTATATTGACGAGAATCTAAGGGAGTGGGCGAGTCAACATCCCTCTTAGATTACATTCTTCACCTAAATATTATTTAACTTAACTGAAAAAAGAAAAAAAAGAGGAAGTTAAATGGGGTGTCCATGATAGATAGTTCAATATCAACATCAACCCACATTCAAACCCATGTTTCATGCAAAGCACCAAAAAAAAAAAAAAACCATTTCTATCACTGACCTGACCTGGAAAAAAATAGAACCAATGGATGCAGTGTAAAGCTACCATGAGGCCACACCACTATTGGCTGAGGGATTATCACCCTGAACTGCCGAGGGTTGATTCTTGTAACCATGGGCACTTCCTCTACCACCTCGTCCACTGTTGTTATAGTGGTTCCTAGAATAATAGTTGCCAGACTGATCATAATATTGGTTATGCCCATTCTGGTAGCTTACACCTCCCCTTCCACTTCCTCGACCTCCACGACCAATGGAATAACCCCTCCGGCCACCCCCAGTGCCTCGACCACCTCTTTGGGTCTGATAGGGTCTTCGAGGAATATACTGTTGCTCATCTCTCTGATTATGCTCCATATCTGCCTGTACCTTGCATTGTTCTTGTTGAACTGTAATATCCTCTGCATGATTTTCTATCTCCAGATCATCCTGCGGTGCACAGGCCTCCATCATTAGAATTCAAATAAATAAAATCCTAAAAAGACAAATATAGTGTTACAACTAAGTGAAAGCACCTTCCGAAGCTCCTCTGCAGTACTAAATTGATTGTCACCGGTCTCAGCTTCTTGATCGTTTGATGCATCTTCTTCCTACACAAAATACGAAAGTAACTTCAAAATAACACCAATTTGTAATAATAAAACTAAATGGGTGACAGCTCTAAATGAAATTTAAACATTTATGTTCATGCCAGGACAAATAACAAGTAACAGATACCGTGTTGCAACAACATACCCACTTACCCAAAAAAATGAAGCAATCTTAAACAATAAACATCAAGTCCCGAGTTGGGTTCAGAAAAAAGAAAACTAAGAATCATTGCATTCAAGTCATGCAATTCCTACCTATGAAAGCATTCAAATTTCACAACCATATAATAATCTGTAAGCATCAACTCATGGTCCAACAAAGCCTAGTAGCACCAAGGCAGAAAGAAGTACCAACATGAGTTCTTTTATTCTCAAGAAAAATATTATTTGTTGGCCTGAATCTGAAGAATCATGAAATACCACATACAGTTCATCAAACATCACTTCAAAATTCTCAATTACATGACATTTCTAATTTCTCGCAGCTTCTTGGGACAATCCTCTGTTTCTGCATTCCCTCTCAACAGCTTGAATGCCTAGGGACATTCTAGCTTCCGTTGGGTTCCATTAGTATAGGTTTAAGCCACGGCATGAAAACATCCTACAAAACCCAACCCACTATGCAAAAATTTTCAGTGTCAACTTGTAATATTGAAATGAAACCATGGCATCTATTCGTTCAACTAAATAGCCTCACCGAAAAATTGGCTATCTATTCCTACTGAGTCAACTTCAGTTTTGCAACTATTGAAGCCAACTTTTTATGCTTCTTTTTGGAAAAAAAAAATAATAATTCAAAAATGAACTTGTCCTTTTCCAAATTATTCTTATATCAAATGTGCCTCCTTCGCACCAAATTTCACCTAGAGCTACCAAAAGCACAGCATGCCTCTTGGAAAACAGTTCTAAGGAAATCAAAAAGCAAAAAGTCATAAGTAAAAGAAATTGAAAGTATTTGAGGTTAAAGAAAAATTAAAACAATGGATTCAATCAAATATGCCATCCTTTCCAACAATCAACTGTAAGAAATGAATTAAATTGCACAGTAAGATGAATAAGAATCCCACTACTGCTGAAGGTATACATGAAACAAACATATATAGTTCATTATAAGGTCAAGCTCCACACACAAAGAGGCATATAATAGTGTAGATAATGAGACAATATGACAGCGCAAGAATTCCTATTGCGCCAAATATTAGAATTTGAAACATTATTGAACTTGAACATTTATTCTAGAATCCAACCTTTGGATGACTTGGACATAGCCACAGCCACCAATAACTTAAGTGAACCCAGCACCAATGATAAGTCATCGCTACTAAAAATCCTTAAATGTACCATAGTTAAGAGAATGGTAGCCAAAATAGGCCAGTTGGTCTCAATGGCTTTACGCTAGAGATTGAGAATCAATTCTCAAATTGAACACATACACGACGTAAAACAAAAAAAGCACAAAAGGGAGTTGGGAGCAACCCCTGTCAACATCCAAATGGGACATAGACACAGGTGTTAAGAAGTCAATTGAAAACTAACAAGACAAAAATGATTCTCAAAGGCATTAATATGTAGCCAAAGTCCAGAGGGCAAATCAGTCTTGAACAATCCCCAAGTAGAAAACCCTTCTTATCACCCTAGCCTTTGAGCGTGAGATTTTACCTATACTTTAGGACTGGTTCAGGGTCAACTTTGAAATTAGGAAGTAGAGTCCCATAACTCTATGATTTTTTCTGCCACTTCTTTTGACTAATAAAAACTATTTCAAGAGATTCTTTAGCAATTATTTCTGCATGGTTGTTAACTTGCTCAATCTTAGGCACCATGTCCAAGGAAACTAGAAAAAATGCCTAGAACCACCTTACATTCATGCTCCTATTTCGATAAGTCTCAACACAAAGAACTAAAAATCCAACATCCAGACCATTATCAAACCTTGAATAATCTCCACAAATGGAAAACCCTTCTTATAAACCTATGCTTGCTTGCATCAACTGGCCATTACATCAGACCTTTGATCAAGACTTACAGTAGACGTAGCTTTTCTCAATATGTGACCAAGAATTTCTTATAAACTCAAATTTGTGTTTGTATCTTATGCGTATGAAAAAGCAGATCTGATAGAGTTCGATATTGTTGATGTCTGAAGAATTTCGCAACCACCGCGAACGATTAATATTTTCCTTCAGTTGGAAATTACAAATGATCTAAAGTTTCAAACAAAACAAGATAGCAATGATATTCACCAAAACATATGATCTATAGCAAACACAATTATTCACTGTTTTAATAACTTTCATCTGCTATAGCACACAGGTATAAATTTTCTTTCTGAAGTAGTGGAAACACGGCCATTCATTAATTCAAAACTTGTATTTGCTATAACACATGGGTACCGTAATTTCTTTCTAAACATACTGGTTAAGTCTAGCAAAGGACGTATAGTCAATTTCAACTTTTTGTTCATAAAGTCAAAATTTAAAGTACTTGTGTTTAAACAACATTTTGTGCATACAGGAATACAGATAGACAATCCAATTCTATTTGGAGGCTACAGATACAGGGACAAAATAGAAACAACAAATAGCTACAACTATAGATGATTAAAAAATCCAACAGAGTAAGATGCTATCACTCTAAAACGTATAGATGAATAAACTTAAACTCTCTCGTGCCAATGAAGTAATCCTAACATAACAATATACAAAAATAAACAAATAATTTAATGGGTTGGTGGCATAACTGAACTTTGTTTCTCCAATTTCCAGTTGCTATTGACTTATATATGAACTTTAGGAATTCCCTTATTTCTTTTTCCCTTCTCTAGGCCGTTATATAGCTGAAAACCAAAACCTCAATGTATTTGCATCAAACAAAACAAATTAACAATCATTTCAGCAATGATAAAAGTATGGAACAGAAAGAAAGCCAAAGTTTTAATGTTAAAACACATATCAGAAACAAAATGCAAAGTTAAATCCAACAATCAAACCCCCCACTCCCTTTATTTTAAACTAAAACAAAGTTAATACCTTCTGCTTGTACTGCCCCGCTGAATCTTCCATCTGAACAGGCGCAGAAATGGGCACACCGTGCACCGGAACCTGGAAAGAAGTATAAGTGCCAGCAGCAGCAGCCGCCACATCAACAGGACGTTTCATCTCCGGCGTGGTTGTGAAATAATCCAAAGCCATAATCTTGTCAAGCCTCTCTCTCAACTCAGCATCTGCAGCAAGAAATTCCCAAGAGAGAATACATAGAAATTTAACTATAAGGAAGTAAATAAACGCCCCCACGAAATAAGTAGAGTGAATTATTACAGGAAACATCGGCATTGGGGTCAATGGGCTGGTCAGAGTTAGAAAGCCAAAGCTTAGCATGGTGGATGCAACGGTGCAGAGCGTTCTTGTGAGACAAACTGGAATCAGCAGGTCGTGAAATCAACAATCCACTCAGTGTCGAAATCAAATCCAAATCTTTCTCGCTAAGCAGATCGGTAGCATCGTCGGTCACGTAATCGTACGTCAAGCAGCAGCCTCTCTCGTGGGTCCTCGTCAACATGATCGAGGTAAAATCACTTTGAGACTTGACATCGAACAACGACCCGAAATAGAGCAGATTGAGTAGATCCTCAATGGCATGATCGGGCTCATTAGGTTGTTGTTCTTGGGTTTCAGTCTTGTCCGGCTGGACTTCTGAGGTTGTTCCTTCCGGTGAAATGATTTGATGTTGTAAGGCGAGTGAGATTTCTTCTGAGACAGCTGAAGAAAGAGGCTGCCGAAGCTTCTCGAGCTCATCTATGAGGGCGGAGACGGCGGGTTTGGAACGGAGGACTTCTTCTTGTTCTTTGTTCAAATGTTTGCCTTGGGAGACGGAATCTTCCATCTGGAGGATGCGGTTATATTTCTTACGTAAGGCACGGAGGCGCTTGTTGATGAGGCTAAGGACGGGCCCATCCGAAGTAGTGTTTGTTGCGTCGCAGGAAACAGTGGCCGCCATTGAGGGCTAGCTGTTGGTTGTGGTGGGTGATTGGAGTTTCGAGACAGCACCACAAGGGAGGTAGTCGTGGTGGTAAAGGAGCGGCGGGATGAGGGATTTTTCTGGACAGAAGGGAAGTGAAAGGTACCGCTTATGCGGGACTGTGAGTTTTTGGTAGAACAGATAATTTTACCCATAATACCATCGTAAGAGAAGAAAATTAATTAAAATATAAAAAATATAATCTAACAAACATAAAGTATAATCTATAAATATATTAAAAATTATAAAATATAAATTAATAATGTTTAAAATCTGTAATCTATAATTTATAATTTAAAAATATATATAAAAGTTTGAATATAGTGACTTTTTTAAATTAACGAAAATAATCGTTACTATTTATTTTATTTTTAAATAAACGTTATAAATATTTTTATTAGTCATAATATTTATTTAATTTATAAATAAAAAATTTAATTGAATTAAAACATTTTCATTAAATGAAAATATCTATTATTATTTATTATATTACTTAATAACCATTAAAATAATATTTTATTATTATATTATATATAATAAGATTAGAGTTATATATATTTTTATAATTTTTATCTAAATATTCGATCAAAATAAGATAATAATAATTTTATTTCTTTAAATTTAATCATTACCTAATTTATATATATATATCTTAGGTTAGTACTTATAGTTTTAGTATAATTATCACTTAATAATTAATGTAGTTAAATATTAATTAAAGCTAAGATTTTTTATTATAAATAATGAAACATCATATGTTGAATAATACTTTACTAATCATTGTTTTTTATTTCTTATTTTTTTTCTTAGAATGGTTTTGGTTTTCCATTTACTATCATTCGTAACTTTTTTATTATCTCATTCTTGGATAAATTTTAGAATATTACAAACTCTGTAACTTAAAAAATATATATTTTTACAACAAAGGTTTTCACTCTTCGATAAATTTTTAATACGTTACTTCTTATTTTTATCACATTTGTTTTGGTTTGGATAAATTTCTACATATTTTAAATTTAATAGATTTAGAAAAGAATTCGTCACAGAGGTTTCTAGAACAATATTTTTCTTTAAATTATTTTTAACTAATTCATTATTTACGCGAAGAAAAAATATATTAATAAATCTAAAAGTAGAATACGTAAACATGTGTAATACATGTGATATTAAAAATTAGTATTTATAAAAGTAGAAATATGAATAATATTTTGATCTAACATACTAATTGTTTTTCATTATATTACTAATTTTGTCATTTTAAATATGTTTTATTATTAATAAGATTTATCATATTTATAAATTAAAATTCTAATTATATTAAATAATTTGATTAAATGAATTTATTGGATATAAAATTTTATCATATTTGTAAATAAAAATTCTAATTTTATTAAAAAAACTTTGGGTAAATAATTCATGAAATACATAATTAACACAAACAACTAAACGAAAGTAATTCTGTCTAACTAAACATCATTTTCTGTCATCATTCCAATTCTAGTGAATTAATTTCTCTTCAAAAGAATTTTTCATTAACTCGACATGAAGAAAAAGAAAAAAAAAATTATGTTAATTTAATTGTACATGTTAATGTAAGTTTTAATTATTTGTATAATAAGTTTTATGTTCAATGTAAATAAGCTCTTATAATTATATTATATTATAAGTTGCGATAAGATTTATTTCATTCTTATTTATGATTTTATGTTATAAATATTAATAGAAATTCTCAATTAAAATTTCATTATCACAATATTTTTTAGGAAAAATAATTACTAGAAAATTTTAGATAATTGTTTTAACATTTAATTATGAGTAGAACTCCTAATTAATTAAATCTTATCAAACAAACACAGTAAAATTAGAGTTTACAAGTAACTAAATCTTATGTCAATTGAGAGCTTTGATTTCTTGAGAATGGAGAATGACGTAGAGATTTTTTTTAAGTTTATAATAAATTGGTAACTTATATTTTGATAATATTTCTTTTTTATTGTGTATTTTTTATTTTTATAGAAATAGATATAGTAATTTTTTTATTTAACATATTTTTATGTAATGTTATATTTGTTTCCATGGTCTTTTGTATTATTTAAAATTTAAAATCTAAAATATTAAATAGGAAAACAAAGTATAAAAGTGGGTATGTAGCTCCATAATTGAACAAAAATGGAAAAATTTTCAATATTTTTCATTAAAAATTGAAATTTATGATATTTGAATTTATAATAATAATTTAATCATAATAAAAAGTAATTTATTTTGAGATAATATTTAAATCATGGTTTTATTTAACAATTATGTCGTTATCATTGAAAGAATTTGATAACATGAAAATTATGTTTATATTAAATAGTAAAATATATATTAAAATTATATTTATGTTAAATAATAATTAAAATTATTGAAATTATATTTATGTCAAAAAATTGAATAAAATTTTTAAAAGTACTTTTATGTTTTTATTATTTATACAATTACTTATTTTTAATTAACCATTTTAATTATATAATAAAATATATATTTCTTAATTTATTGTTTATTATATAACAATAAATTTATTAATTATATTAAATTAAAAATAATTTCTTTTAAATAAAAATAAAAAATAAAAGTTAAGTGGTAGGAAAAAATGTCCCTCTAGCTTATCGCATCAAACAATGACCCTATTTGAATTCAGACGAAGCTTTGATCAACTAGTTGTTTGCAGAAAGAATAACAATCAAGTTTGTTTGTTAAACTACCAAAGATCCAAATTAAGTGTTTGAACTTACATTTATAATCCCACAAAAATAAGTTATGAAGCGAGAAAGTGAGAAGCTATCAGAATATCATATGTGTAAGGAAAAAGAAAAGAAGATTATCAAAGTTTACAGGTGAAATGGAAGTTACTAGGGGACTACATCTTAAAAAGTGTTTTGATTGTAAAAAAGTGAAGAAATGTTTATGACAATACACTTAAAATATATTGTTTGCTCAATAGAAAAGGCAAGCACTTGTCTTTCAAAAAATTGCTAAGAAAAATATTTTTTAACAATTTTTATATCTGAGTCTCCAAGTCATGCTTTCCCAGATGTTTTAAAAGTGGAACAAATCAAAACTCCTATCACCCTTTCAAGATTAACTCATCCGTCTTCTCATAACAATGAACCTCTTTGGTTGCATTGCAAATCATCTTTGTATATGCTACACAACTTCTAAATAGTGCAAGGCACGAAGCGTTAGAGCACTAGGAATATGAATATCAACTTCTCGCGGACAGAGCCAAATTGTTGATATCATCTTGACGAAGGCATTAACAAGGTTTTGAAGATTGTCGAGCAAAATCTAGAGTTGATTAGCAAATATAAGAAATGTTGGAAGGGCACTAGAGTTTGGCTTTCCGGACGCTCTCATGCCTAAATCAGGATGTGTTCCAAGGGACTTTGGGTTGACAGGAAGAACAAGTAAAGGATAATCAAGGAAAGCTCAGGTGCTTCTCTTTCCTTCTACTTCAGGTCTGCTTAACTTACTCTTTTACACCTTGTTGATTAGCACTTGCAGAATTAATAAAGAAAGCTGAATGTCTGCTCTCCTTGAAATATCGAGTAGCATAGTGTAATTAGATTTTTGCATGTGAAATTCCAAATGAGCATAAATGTTACGTGCATCAAGTTGGTGGGAATTGGCAGTAGAAGAAAGGCATTTGAAACTTCAAGGTCAAATGGTAGAAATAATGGCAATAAATCCTAGTAGTAATCAGATCTTTAAGGTTGAGTTTTGCCTTGCCGTTGCAACAAATCCTAGTAGTAACTTTATTTTTTATATTGAAATTTAACTAAATATTATTATTAATAAAAATATTTGATATTTGATATTTAATATTTAATTAAAAATATTAAAAATGTCAATATAAAATTATTTTAATAATATTATTTTTAATATTTATATTTTGAACATTATTTAACAT
>JAQSVH010201017.1:0-16150 GCA_029448705.1 Adansonia digitata
TTTATTAATTTTATTGTGCTATTCGTATTTCTTTTATTATTGTTATTTTTTACTCCGCTCGATAGTCTGCACAAGGATGGGGAAGAATTGATCCTGATATTTCCGTCGCAAATTAATTAAATAATTAATTTGTGAGCCCTCTTCCCAACAAAGGTTATTGTGGAGAAAGCGCTAGACTTCATACTTCAAGTACCTGTCCTAAAGTATCTTGATCTCTATATTAAGCGTTTTATCCAGGATAATGGGAGGCAAGGATTTAAAAAGCGGTAGTGGATGCGTTTTCGGTCACATTGCATTTATTGCGGTTGTAGACATAACGAACATTATCGCGTCAAATACCGGTCGAGATATTGGTAATGGAGGGTGTCAAAACCACTAAATAGTAGCCATAGCGTCACATTGCAGCTGCTATTTGAATCCGGGAGGGTAAAATTATGACTGGGAATATAAAGAAGACGGCTACATGCTCTTCAGGAAGATAGTAGCTTCTCACTTCAGAAATAGATGGCTGTCTAATAACAAAGGATTGAAAGCCTTGAGTGGAGATAGGATATCAGGGGTTGTTGTTTCTCTGGATACCATACCAGAGGACCTGGACATGTGAAATATGATGAGTCAATATATTAGCTGCACTTCATTAATAACGGAATGGGCTCACCAGAGACTACCGCTTCCCATGCACTGTTTCTCAATCTGATAGCAACCCTTTGTGATAGCAAATGTGCCGGTCTTGGAAGGGTCTCTGATATACAAAATCTGATGTAGGACCCTGGTGATGTAATTGAAGTTGCTAGAGCCGGAATGTTTTTCCTTTTAGGTTTGGAAGCCATGTCCACTTTCATGTCCACGGATGTTCCTATTCATAGTGCTCCATTAATCTGGAAACTGCGTTCATTATCCATCATATTACTTGTTGGAATGGCCGTGCTCGAAGAGGAGCGGATAGGGATGTTTATGAGTCTTTGCGAGAGCTTTATGGACAGCTTCTTGATAAGGCAAGGTCTAAGGGAAGACCTGAGATCATTCCGAATATGTCTATCAATTTACTACCGGAAGCTGGAAAGAAATATGACGTGGAACTTCTGAGATTTCAATCAGAGATTCATGAAAGTTACTCAACATTTTTTGATAGTGGTTGAGAAGTATGCTGCTGTTTCATATGATCATTCAATCTTTGGTCGGCGAGTTGAACTATATTTATACCATTGTGTTGAAGCTCCTGTAAGACTTGCTGCCTGAAATGCATTATCTAATTCTTGTGTTCTTGAACTTCTTCCACCACTGCAGAAATGCATGGGAGAGGCTGAAGGATGCCTTGAGGTACCGTCCGCTAACTGTGTTACTTTTTTGTTCGGAAAACAAGACTTCTGGTTTCTTTTCCTAGTGGAGCGTTGGTTTAGTTCTGAAAACAAGAATTTTTTTTATTATTCTCTGGAACTTCTTAAATAGAATAGAGCTCCATACTACCGTTTCTGTCTTATCTAGCATCTTAACAAAGGAGATTCCTTGCAACTGAAACAATATGAGAATGTCTGAAATTTGTTTCTTATTCAGGATAATGAGGCAATCTTGGAGACATATGCGAAGACATGGGTTTCCGGTGCCCTTGACAAAGCTACAACTCGAGGATCAATTGCGTATACATTAGTTCTGCATCACCTTTCATCTTTTGTCTTTATCTCTTGTAAAAGCGACAAGCCATTGCTACGGAATAAGCTTGTGAAATCTCTACTGAGAGACTACTCGAGGAAGAAGCAGCACGAGGTATGCAGTTTTTTTGCGAAAATTTATCGAAACTTGGCATTGGTTCAATAAATCCTGTAAAATATTAAAAACACGTCTGCTCAATTTGCCTTATTGCTTCAAATTATTCCCGGCAATTCTGCAGGATAAGCATCACAGTGGCATCATGCTAAACTAAGCAAACAAGATCTATGTTGTAGACTCAGCCCTATTTCATATATATGTTGCTTTGACTCTTCATTTTTCTTAAAGTATCTGTATTCGACACTTGTATCCAATTTATATTTGGAAACAAATATGAGAATATGATCCTCAAAAGACCACCAAATACAATAGGAAAACTTAGGAATTATTGAACACGCCAGTATAGGACACATATCCGTATCTGACGTTTACACCCGCATCCGAGTAGCATAGTTTCATAGTATTATTTAATTTACCAAGAATGATATTCTTATTATTTCCATTATCAATTGAAGGCACTTCATTGAATTTCATTATTTACGTGTTAATCTTTTGGAATATAATTACAGGGAATGATGCTGCAGTTCATTCATAATTCCAAACCATCCATAGTTCCAATGGCTGAGAAAATTAAAGGTTTGCCACTGCAAAGTAGCAATTTAGAAAGGTTGGAAAGACTTAAAGGAAGCTTGTGAGGGAAATCTCTCTTGTGAAAGAAGTTGAGAAACTGAAGTCCTCTTGTCTGAAATGATAGTTGTGAGTTTTTATCTAATACAATTTGAACATAGGAACTAAACACAGTTAAGAGTGCTAAGGATTAATTGGTGTACCCTATGGTTACTCGAATTTGGGTATGAGTGTTTGATATTTGATGCATCTAACATGCCTTTCCTTTTTTATTCGACGTAGGATTAATGCACGCTGTTTACATATTTAAAAGCGTTTGACGTGACATTCTCTTCCACCTAACGGGTTTCTCCATTATTTTTGCTTATCTGTACTCCGGCCTATCCCCCTGGTGGGATGCTTCCAAGTTTTCAAATGTATTTAGAGTTTTTGAAGAATTATATCCCTATACTTATATCTTAAGATGTGTAGGATGCATCCTCGCATATTTTGCTTGATTCGTTAGGGCAAGAAATTCTGTTTAGCGTGTTCTCGAGCCTTAAGGAATTAGAAGATGGTACTGTACAATATTTATTGAGAATAAACATATTACACACTTAGTCATTCACATATTTTTATGGTTTTTGTGTATTTTTTGGTATTATAAGTATATTTAAAGTGTTATATATTTTATATAAATTTTGACAAGTTTTTACATTTGTGTTGTGTTATTTTATCATATTGTAATTTAATCATTTTTTTCCGTATCATCTTTATTTTACGTTTAAAATTATTAAACATAATCTTATACCACCCTCATTTAGACATAGCAATTTTAAACGCGATTACAAGGATATGATATGGATAAACTATATGTCTTAAAGTTTATATAATACGAATCATTAACGTATTAAAACCTATATAAATATAAAATATTTTAAACAAGATTATAACATGATAAAATATATGATATAACACGAATATATAAATTGCTAAGTCTAATCCTACTCAACAAACTACAACTAAGACCAATCATTCTTGAACTATTTGTGTTTGATACTCATGTTTGATGTATATTTAGACGTAGATTTATAGATATAACTTTTCAAAAATCTTTTAAAATATATAAAAAAAACCTTAAATTACATATTCGAATTCAATACTCTTACCAAAATCCGAGTACAATAAGTTTTATATTCAATGGAAAAGTGCAAACAAATTAAACAAACACATACTCAATGGTTAACCAACGAGGAATAATCAAATATTTTTTTCGAAACCAGACATGATGATATTAAAGTGTAATACACCAAATCACACATATAATTGTCGGAGCCAAAGTTTTGCTATTGGACCGGGAGGAGAAAAAAAAAAGGGAAAATTCAATAAATATAGTATATAAAGTAAATCACATGATAATAAAGTTTTATAATCAATTGACTTAACCATTAATAGCATAAATAAAACAATAGTATGTAAACTGAAACACATGATTAATATGAAAGTTTATAATCAAATTTTTTTTATTCCTAATTTTAGGCTACTAAATCATCTCTAATATGTAACTTTCGAGAGTCTATTAACGGTAGTATACCAATTAAACTAATAATTAATATGTTTTGTAATCAATTGATTTAACTTTTAATAGTATATAAAGTAAAACAAATTATTAATAAAAAGTTTTGTAATCAATTTAATTAACCATTACTTGACACTACAATATAAGTAAAAGAAACAAAATTGGAAAGATTCTCTATGCAAAAAGACAATATGTAGTGTAATAAACAGTGATTCCAACATGAAACATGAGCATGATAGAACAATCTACTTGCAATTTGCCCATTAAACAATAGAAAAATAGACAACCATGTCAACAATATCAATTCTTGAAATATTATTTTAAGATAAAAAAAGTAAGCAATCACTAATTAGTAGATTCTCCAAGATCTTAATGAAAACTCTTAGCATTTATTGCGTAATTTAAAAACTTTCAAATAAGTGTTAAACATGCTCGTTGGATGAGTCAGGTGGAATAATGGCATAATTTTTTTTTTTAATGTTCTTTGCAAAGACCTGATCTAGCATTTTGAATTTATTATTATATAGATAGTGATTCGAGTCGAGCTAATTCAAATTATTAAAATTTAAGTTTAGATATAATCCAACACAAATCAAATAGTTTATCTGATTCTTAAATAAGTCTAATAGCTCTTTGCTCCAAAGGTATCGATAAGTTAGGCTAAGCTGTTGGAACTTTCAAAAAAATTTTTGCACAAGCTCATGCCTATCCAAAAGCCAATTTTATTATTTATTGTATTATTAAAATATTATTTTTATTAGATTTAACAATTCATATATTCGTTTCATATTCATATATTTTGTTATGTTAATAATTCGT
This sequence comes from Adansonia digitata, assembly GCA_029448705.1. Classification (NCBI taxonomy): domain Eukaryota; kingdom Viridiplantae; phylum Streptophyta; class Magnoliopsida; order Malvales; family Malvaceae; genus Adansonia; species Adansonia digitata. The sequence continues at coordinate 4,712 of JAQSVH010201017.1, forward strand.
ATTATATAAATTTTAATAATGTATTCATGTCGTGTCATATTATGTCATATATTTTGATTTTTTACATGTCATATATGTGTAATCATATCCAATATTTTATGATTTAATTTTTATAGTAATATTTATTTATATTTATAAATAATTTAAATAAAAATATTATGGATGGTGAACAGGTTTACTTTGCTCTCTACAATGAAGCTTCAACAAAACTTTTCTCCCCCAAGATTTGGCTAAGTTCTAAGTTTTCTAAGAGAGCAAAATATAAAGATGGCAGATATAAAAGTGAGTGGAGTGGAAGAAGATGCTGGAGCAGAAGTAGATATTTGGAACTATACATTTGGATATGTTAAAATGGCAGTCGTTAAATGTGCCATTGAGCTTGGGATTGCTGATGCTATCCACAACCATGGAAGCCCCATGACACTCTCTGAGCTGACGACGGCCCTCGGATGCGAACCGTCTCGTCTCTACCGCATCATGAGGTTCCTGGTCCACTACCAGATATTCAAAGAGGAACCCATAAGCCAAGACTCCATTGGTTTCGCCCTAACACCTTTTTCTCGTCGTTTGATTCGACATGGCGAGAAAAACATGGTGGCTTTTATCCTGTTGGAGAGCAGCCCGCCCATGTTAGCGCCATGGCATAGCCTAAGTGCTCGCGTCCTCGCCAGCGGGGATAATAGTTCAACATTTAAGGCCGTAAACGGGACGGATGTATGGAGCTACGCCAAGGCCAATCCCGGTCACGGCAAACTCATCGACGACGCGATGGCTTGCGACGCTCGAATATCGGTGCCTGCCATAATCCAAGAATGTCCTGAAGTGTTCGATGGTATCAGAAGTTTGGTCGATGTTGGCAGAGGTAATGGGACGGCTTTGAGTATTTTGGTTAAGGCATTCCCTTGGATTCATGGCATTAACTTCGATCGCCCCCATGTTGCGGCCACTGCACCAAACTTCGATGGCATTGAAAATGTTGGAGGCGACATGTTCGAGTGTGTCCCAAAGGCAGATGCTGCTTTCTTGAAGGTTAGTATTGTATATGATTGGCCTCAGAGCTTTGATTCCCTCGATTCAACATGCATTAATATGTTTATGCAAGGCCGACAAAAGAAAACGTAGCTATGGGGTTAATATAATAATAAAACACTAATGTATTTGGTCCCTTATTTGTCCCGAACTCTCAGCAAAAAATTGACACTCCAACACGATGAGAGGCTACCTGATCCACACATTATCAAACACATTCGTATATTAGGATGGCAAAATCGGATCTATTTAGTGAATTTTGTACTGATCAGCTCTGAATAAGTTTTTTTTTTGAAAATAGAGTGGAGCCGAGTAGTTTTAGTTAATGCTTACTTTGCTCCGTCCCTTTTATATTTTTAATATATATATATATATATTAGATTTATATCCTACTATCATATATATACTTTACTTACATGTATATTATATGTACTCTAAAATTATATTGATAAATAAATTATAATACTTTTTTTATTTTTTGGTAAAAGAGTGGAGTATTTTTCCGGTCTTCATACAAGAGTGGAGTGGAAATGATAAGACAATCCCCGCCTCTTTTGCCTCGTTGCATTGTCTAGATCGAGTCGTACTTATTGAAAGTTCTAATTGAAAACAATAGTGCCAAATATATACATATATATATATATGTGTGTGTGTGTGTGTGTGTGTGTGCGTGTGTGTCTGACAATCGTTATTTTTGAAAATTATTTTAGTTCGAGAAATCTTCGTATTTTTGTGAACATTGCAGTGGGTGTTGCACGACTGGGATGATGAAGAATGCATAAAAATCCTAAAGAAATGCAAGGAAGCCATCCCCGAAGACAAAGGGAAGGTTATAATTGTTGAAGCCGTGCTTGAAGAAGATAAAGGTGACAAGCTCGATTTCGTGAGGTTGATGCTAGACATGGTTATGTTGGCGCACACTAATAAAGGCAAAGAGAGGACTTTAAAGGAATGGAAGTATGTTCTTGGTGAAGCAGGTTTCAGCAGATTCAACGTTAAGCCTATTCATGCAGTCCAATATATCATTGAAGCTTATCCTTAAAAGAAAAAAAAAATTACACAAATGATCCTTGTATTATGTTATATTTTTCAATTGAGTATTTTGAAGAAATTTTACAAAATTTTCTTTGAATACTAAATTAAAAAAATATATAATACAAAGGCTATTTTTATAATTAACCCAATAAAAACTCCATGTTGCTTGCTTTCTCTCTTGTAGTAAAATAATGGGTTCTTCTACTACAAAAACTTGGAACCTGTTGAGTGTCTCTGCGTGTGTGTGTTTTTTTCAATTGGCCAAACAAAAACATGCAGTTTGGTCCCTTTGTTTGACTTTCAATCTTTGTAATAGTAAAATTGCTATTTAAATAATTACTATTTGCAATTTCCAACTGAAGGAAGCCTCCTAGTCGGAAAACTAATGCCCGCAGTTAGGACTCTGCAATCTCTCCATTCGGTTTAGAAACTTAAAAATCAACTTAATCGATCTCGGGAAGAAAATCATTCAAAACCAATTGAACTTAAATCTCTATTTAGATAGACAATGAAATTAATTTTGATAAAGTTAAAAATAAAAGTAATTATGAGGTTAGATATTATATCGGTAAGAATAAATTTATAACGATAAAATTAAAATTAATAGTAAAAGATATGCTTATATTTAATTATAACGATAGTGGTGAGATGAAAATAAAAATGATTATTAAAAATATTTAATGTAAGATTGTAAATAAATTATTTATATATATATATATATTCTAATAAAAAGTTAAAATTTTAATATATATTATTTTATATTTATCAAATATTTTAATTAATTTATTATATTATACTAAATAAAATATAAATTTATTTGTTATGTTATATTAAATAAAATACCAATAAATATTTTTAAATAATTCAATATTTTTAAATAAAAAATAATAAAATAAAAATACAAAATATTTTTAAAACAAAAATATTGAAAAAAAATTAAAAATATTAAAGAAAAATATCTTTAAAAAATCAGAGGTGTAGGGAACTCCAAATGGACTCTCAATTACATAATTAAAAATAACATATACTTTAGAGGTTGGTCGCTCATTTCGATTAGTACATTTAGATTCATGGGTTGGATCATGGATGGGTATGGGTTATTAAGTATGGATTTTATATTTAAATATTATCAAATATAAATAATATAATATATAAGTTACTTAAGTAGATCAATTCATTTTCAGATTTTACGAATCGCAAATCAATGGAGACAATAAATCAACCTAGTCTGAATCGGATGTAATCGAACTGAAGGAGCCAACTCACACCAGTTTCGATTGGTTGTATCGGTTTCAACCCAGTCCATTGAGATTTTTGGTAGAGAAGGCCCTGCTCCTGGGGTGGGGCTTGGATTGGGTGCATCCGGCGGAGGATTTTAATCGAAAACTGTTTTATTGGCACAAACAGATGCATGGTTGCTCTGTCGGTCAGTTACTTGAGATCTTCCAGATTGTCTTGATAGAAGTGTTACCCGCAGATGAAGAGAGGACCGTTACTGGAGAAACGATTCATTCTGCTTTAGGATTATGTTTAGTTGCCGGACCAAGAGACCAGGTTATTGTGGAGAAAGGGCTGGATGTTATGCTCCAAGTACCTGTGTTGAAGTACCTTGATCTTTATATTAAGTATCCAGGACAGTGGGAGGATAAAATCATACGGGTTGGAATATAAAGAAGATGACCACATGCTCTTCAGTAAGATATTAGCTTCTCACTTCAGAAATATATGGTTGTCTAATAAGAAAAGATTGAAAGCCTTGAGTGGCGATAGGACATCAAGGCGTAGTGTTTCTCGGGAAACCATACCAGAGGAGCTGGACACGTCAAATATGACGAGTCAAGATAGTAGCTGCACTTCATTGATAGCGGAATGGGCACACAGAGACCACCGCTCCCCATGCACTTGTTTCCGAGTCGGATAGCGACACTTTGTGATAGCAAACATGCTGGTTTTGGAAGCGTCTCCGATATACAAAATCTTATCCATGGTCCGGGTGATATAATTGGAGTTGCTAGAGCTGGAATGTTTTTCCTTTTAGGTTTTGAATCCATCCGTTTTCATGTCCGCAGATGTTGTCTCACCTGTCCAGAGTGTTCCATTAGTCTGGAAATTGCATTCATTATCCATCATATTACTCGTTGGAATGGCCGAGCTTGAAGAGGAGAGGAGTAGGGATGTTTTTGAATCTTTGCAAGAGCTTTATGGACAGCTTCTTGATGAGACAATGTCTAAGGCAAGACCTGAAACCACTTCGAATATATCCGTCAGTCTACTACCAGAAACTGGAAAGAAATGTGATGTGGAATTTCTAAGGTTTCAATTAAAGGTTCATGAAAGTTACTAAACATTTATTGATACTCTTAGTTGAGCAGTATGCTGCTGTATCATATGGTGATTTGATCTACGGGCGGCAACTTGCGCTATATTTACACCATTGTGTTGAAGCTTCCAAGCGACTAGCTGCCTGGAGTGCCTTATCTAATTCTCGTGTTCTTGAACTTCTTCCACCAGTGCAGAAATGCCTGGGAGGCGCTGAAGGATACCTCGAACCAGTTGAGGTGCAGTCCGCTAACTGTGTCACTTTCGTGTTCTGGAAAACAAGACTACTGGTTTCTTTTCCTAGTGGAGCGTTGATTTAGTTTTGGAAACAATTTTTTTTTTTCATTCTCTGCAACTTCTGAAATAGAATAGAGCTCCATACTACTGTTTCTGTCTGATTTAGCATCTTAACAAAGGAGATTACTTGCAAGTTAAACATTATGAGAATGTCTGAAATTTCGGTTCTTTTCCAGGATAATGAGGCAATTTTGGAGACATATGCGAAGATATGGGTTTCCGGTGCCCTTGACAAAGCTACAAACTCGAGGATCAATCGCGTTCACATTAGTTCTGCATTATCCTTCATCTTTTGTTTTTCTCTCTCGTAAAACCGACAAGCCATTGCTACGGAATAAGCTTGTGAAATCTCTGCTGCGACACTACTTGAGGAAGAAGCAGCATGAAGTATGCAGTGTTTTAGCGAAAATTTATCGAAACTTGTTCAATAAACCATGTAAAATATTCAAAACATCTGCTTAATTTACCTTATTGCTTCAAATTATTTCTAGCAATTCTGCATCATAAGCATTACAGTGGCATTAAGCCAAACTAAGCAAACAGGATCTATGTTGTAGACTCAGCCCCATGTCTTAGCTATTTGTTCTGATTCTTCATTTTTCTTGAAGCAATTATATGTTCGACACTCGTATCCAGTGTATATTCAAAAATAGATAAGAGAATATGATTCTCAAAAGGCCTTTCAAATACAATGGAAAAACTTAGAAATAATTAAACATATACCTATATAGGACACATATCTATACTTGATGCTGACACCAGATTCCGAGTAATATAGTTTCGCAGTGTTATTTACTTGACCAAGAATGATAGTCTTATTAATTACTTCATTGAGTTTCATTAATTATATGTTTATCTGTTGGAACATAATAACAGGGAATTATGCTGCAGTTCATTCGATATACAAAGCCATCCATAGTTCCAATGGCTGAGAAAATTGAAGGTTTGTCACCTCGAAGGAGCAATTTAGAGGAGAGGTTTGGAAAGACTCAAGGAAGCTTGTGAGGGAAATCTTTCTCTTTTGAAAGAAGTTAAGAAACTGAAGTCCTCTTCTCTGGAAGAAATAATTGTGAGCTTTTATCCAAGACAATCTGAATATAGGAACAAAACACACTTAAGAGTGCTAAGAATTAATTGGCATACCTTATGTTTACTCGAATTCAGGTGTAAGTACTCGATATCGGATGTGTCTAACATGCCTTCCCTTTCTAATTCGATGTAAGATGAATACACTTCGTCTACATTTTTAAAAGCGTTTGGTAAGATATTCTCTTTCACTTAATCTTGTGATGTCTTATCATAGGTTTCTCAACTATTATTGCCTGTCTATCCTAGGGCCTACCTATCTAATGAGTGCTTCCAAGTTTTCAAATGTATTTAGAGTCTTTGTTAGATTATATTTTTATTCTCATATCCTAAAATGTAGGATGTACCATTGCATATTTTGCTTGATTCATTAAGAGTTGAGAAATTCTGTTTATGAGCCTTAAGGAATTAGAAAATAGTACCCTACAATATTTATTGAGAATAAACATCTTACACAAACTGGGTCATTCATATATTTGTATCATTTTTTTATTATTTTTTATATTATAATTATATTTAAAGTATTATATATTTTATATAAAGTTTGACAAGTTTTTATATTTATGTTGTGTTATTTTTATCATATCGTAATTTATTTTTTTTTTTTGTATTTTCTTTGTTCAAGTCTAAAATTATCAAATCTAAGCTTACATGACTTTCACTTAGATCTGTCAATTTTAAACACGATTACATAAATATGATACGAAAAAAGTATATAAAACACGACATTAATACATGTCTCAAAGTTTATATAATACGAATTATTAACGTATCAAAATCTATATAAATATAAAATATCTTAAATATGATTATGATAGGATAAAGTACACGAATAACACGAATATAAAAATTATCATATCTAATCTTACTTATCAAATTACAGCTAAGATCAACCAATCTTAAACTATTTGTGTTTGATACTCATATTTAACGTATATCTAAACATATATATATTTAACTTTTCAAAAATCTTTTAAAATATATAAAAAAAACTCAGATCACATATCCGAATCTAATACTTACATTAAAATTCGAGTGTAATAAATTTTATATTCAATGAAAAAATGCAAACAAATTAATCAAGCACATACTCGATGGTCAATCAATAAGGAATAATCAAATATTTTTTCGAAACCAGACATAGTAATGTTACAGTGTAATACCCCAAATCACGCGTATAATTGTCGGAACCAAAGTTTGCTGTTGGAGAGGGATAGGAAAAAAAAATGGAAAATCCAAAAATATAATATATAAAGTAAATCACATGATAATCATACGAAAGTTTTATAATCAATTGATTTAACCATTAATAGTATAAATAAAACAATAATACGTAAAGTTAAACACATGATTAATATGAAAGTTTATAATCAATTTTTTATATATTTTTAATTTATGTTAAATTTCTAAATCATTTCAAATACGTAATGTTCAGATTCAGAGTCTATTAATAATAATACGCTAATTAAATTGATAATCAATCGATGTTTTACATTCAATTGATTTAACCATTAATATTATAAATAAAAAAAAATATAAAGTAAATCACGTTATAAATATAAAGTTTTATAATCAATTAATTTAACCATGAATAGTATAAACTTTACCCTACAATTTAAATAAAAAAAATAAAATTGGAAAGAGCTTTAAGCAAAAAGAGAATATGTAGGGTAATAAACAGTATTCCAACATGAAGCATGAGCATGATAAAACAATCTACTTGCAATTTGCCGAATAAACAATAGAAAAATAGACAACCATATCAACAATATCATTCTTGAAATATTATTATAAGATAAAAAAAAAGTGAGTGTTTCACTCATTGGCAAGAAAACTTAGCATTGATTATTTAATTTAAAAAATTGCAAATAAGTGTTAAATGTGCTTGTTGGTCCAGTTAGGTGGGATAGTGATTTATTATTATTATTATTATTATTATTATTATTATTATTATTATGTGAATGCCTAATTTATCATTTTGAATTACTATTACATGGACAATGATATGAGCCGAGCCGATTTGAATAATTAAAATTTAAATTCAAGTTTGATTCAATATGAATTAAATAAATTGTTTAACTCTTAAATAGATTTAATAAGTATCTTTGCTCTAAAGATGTTTATAGGTTAAGCTAAACCGTTGCTTGAAACTTAAAAAAAAAAAATTTGCACAAGCCCATGGCCATCTAAAAGTCGATTTCATTATTTATTCTAGTATTAAAATATTATTTTTATTAGATCTATAATTTTTATATTTTTGTCATAATTATATTTAAGATCATTTATATTTATATTAATTTTTATGCGTTAATAATTTATATTATTATAAGCTAAAAATTCTTAAAATCAATTCTTGAAATATTATTATAAAATTAAAAAAGATAAGTCATCACTAATCAGCAGATTCTCTAAGATCCTAATCAAAGCTTAGCATTGATTACCTAATTTAAAAATTTTTATATAAATGTTAAACGTGTTTACTGTTCAAAAGTTAGTGTCTTAAATTTTTTTTTTTTTGGTGAAGGCCTAATAATTTAGCATTTTGAATTACTATTACATGAACAGTGATTTAGGTCAAGCCGGCTCGCATTATTAAAATTAAAATCCAGGTTTGATCCAATACGAATTAAATAGACTGTCTGACTTTTAAATATGTCTAATAGGTATCTCTTTGCTCTAAAGGTGTTCATAGGTTCGGCTTAGCCATTGCTTGGAACTTTCAAAAAAAATTTTCACAAGCTTGTGCCTATCCAAAAGCCGATTTCATTATTTGTTTTGTTATTAAAGTATTATTTTTATTAGACTAGATAATTCGTGTATTCATATCATATTTGTATATTTTATCTTATCATAATCACATTTAAGGTATTTTATATTTATATCAATTTTGAAACGTTAATAATTCGTATTAGGTATATTTTAAGATTGTATTCTTATCATGCTACATCATTTTTTTAATTTTTTAGATATTATATACATGTAATCATGTCAACTATTATCAAATTTAATTTTTATATTAATTTTTATATATTTTTATAAATAAATTTAAATAAAAAAATTATTTTATTATTAAATAATAATTCAAACTAACCCAATACTCAAGACCTTGATCACGGATGGTGAACAGGTCTAGTTTGCTCTATATAATGGCGCTTCAACGAAGCCTTTCTCCACCAAGATTTGGGTGGAGTTAAGTTTTCAAAGAGAGCAAAATATAAAGATGGCAGATATAAAAGTGAGAGGAGTGGAAGAAGATGCTGGAGCAGAAGTAGATATTTGGAATTATGCATTCGGATATGTTAAAATGGCAGTCGTTAAATGTGCCATTGAGCTTGGGATTGCTGATGCTATCGACAACCATGGAAGCCCCATGACACTCTCTGAGCTGACGACGGCCCTTGGATGCGAACCGTCTCGTCTTTACCGCATCATGAGGTTCCTGGTCCATTACCAGATATTCAAAGAGGAACCCATGAGCCAAGACTCCATTGGTTTCGCCCTAACACCTTTGTCTCGTCGTTTGATTCGACGTGACAAGAAAAACATGGTGGCTTTCATCCTGTTAGAGAGCAGCACGCCCATGTTAGCGCCATGGCACAGCCTGAGTGCTCGCGTCCTTGCCAGTGGGAATAATAGTCCACCATTTGAGGCAGCAAACGGGACGGATGTATGGAGTTACGCCAAGGCCAACCCTGGTCACGGCAAACTCATCGACGACGCGATGGCTTGCGACGCTCGATTGTCGGTGCCGGCCATAATCGAAGGATGTCCTGAAGTGTTCGATGGTATTGGAAGTTTGGTCGATGTTGGTGGAGGTAATGGAACGTCTTTGAGTATTTTTGTCAAGGCATTCCCTTGGATCCATGGCATCAACTTCGATCGTCCCCATGTTGTGGCCACGGCACCGAAATTCGATAGCATTGAAAATGTTGGAGGCGACATGTTCGAGTGTGTCCCAAAGGCAGATGCTGCTTTCTTGAAGGTTAGTACCATATATGATCTGATCTGATCTCAAGCCTTGATTCCTTCAATTCAGCATACATTAATATGTTTATGCATGGCCGACAAAAGAAAATGTAGCCATGGGGTTAATATAATAATAAAATACTAATGTATTCGGTCCTATATTTGTCCCGAACTCTAAGCCAGAAATTGACGCCTTAGAATGATAAGAAGCTACTTAATCCACCACCTTATCTAACAAAGTCTTACTATTAAGGATCGCAAAACTTGATTTAATTCGTGGATTCCATATCCATTCCAAGTGAGGATTTTTTTTCTTGAAAAGTGAAAATGGATTAGAGTGAAATGATTTTGGTTAATGTTTTTTTCGTTCAGTCTCATTAAAGCATTTTATATATCTCTTTTATATTTTTAATATATGTTAGATATATATATATATACTAAAATCATATATATATCAATATAATATTATAAACTTTATATATATTATATAAAATAATTATCTCATATACTGACGATATAAAGAAAAAACTCTACAAGCGGATATAGTGGGTAACACATATCTCATTTATTTATTTTTTATTATTTTAAATTTATTCCACAAGATACGTGTCACTCCATTAACTTTACTTATATAATTTTTTTTAATCTTTCTATCCTATTACATATACACTAAAATTATGTTCATCACTAAATTATAATAATTTTTTTCAAAAAATTTATCAATAAAAAGTGGAGTATTGATGGTGTACCTGACATTTATGAAAATAAATGTTTTTAATGATCATCAAAAGTGAAATATCTTTGTCTCGTTCTATTACCATCTTTATCTTAGATGAAGTCGTACTTAATTGACAATTTTAATTAAAAACAATAGTGCCTTTATATATTTATAAATGAGAATCATTATTTTTGAAAATATTTTAGTTCAAGAAATCTGTATACGTTTTGTGAATATTGCAGTGGGTGTTGCATGACTGGGATGACGAAGAATGCATAAAAATCCTAAAGAATTGTAGGGAAGCTATCCCAAAAGACAAAGGGAAAGTTATAATTGTCGAAGCCGTGCTTGAAGGAGATAAAGGTGACAAGCTAGATTTCGTGAGGTTGATGCTGGACATGACTATGTTGGCACATACTAAGACAGGTAAAGAGAGGACTCTAAAGGAATGGAAGTATGTTCTCGATGAAGCAGGTTTCACCAGATTCACTGTCAAACCCATTCATGCAGTCCAATCCGTCATTGAAGCATATCCTTAGTAAAGAAGGTTAACCTTATATTATATCACTTTTTTTAATTGAGTATTTGAAAAAAATTTTAATTTTAATAAATATTTATATTATGATTTCATCAAATATATAGATATATAATTAAATAAATGTTGACGCGATATTAAACATTCATTCTAATTGTAACGAGTGACACTTTTAAAAATAATGACATGATTTTTATCATATGTCACGAGTTTTTTAAATGTCACTATCGTGTCAACTTTTATTTAATAAAATTAATATAAAGTACGATGAAATCATTACATAAGTATCTATTTGAATTAATATTTTTTTTTAAATACTCACTTAAACAAAAGAAATGATATAGTATAAGGACTATTATTATAATTAATCTAAAAAGCCTTCATGTTGCTTGCTTTCTCTTTTGTTGTAAAATAATGGTTCCTTTACTACAAAAACTTGGAACCCGTTGTGTGT
>JAQSVH010201079.1:5282-16131 GCA_029448705.1 Adansonia digitata
TAATCTTGGTTTTTATTAAAAATATTTCAATATTTTTGCTATTGGATTATTGAAAATCCAATTTAATAAGTTATTTTTATTACATAAATTAGTGATACATATTTCATACAAATACTGGTTTGTTCATTCTTGGTATATTTATATATTCTTGCTTTTGTTGTTATACATATATATATATATCAGTGTTTGGATTAAATATATTTTCTTTAATCATTGTAAGTTTCAACTTGTTTTTTTAACAAGCTTTAAATTGAAACAAAGTTAATCATGTTATTTTGAATAACAAATGGTAAAACCTCTCACTAGTAATACAAGTGTGCCTGTAGCTCAATTACCTTCACATTCTACACATGGTGAGAGACGCGAGAAGTTCAGTGGTGTGGACTTCGAATAGTGGCATCAAAAGCTACTACTTTATTTAACCACTCTAAATTTAGCCTATTTTATGGGAGGAGGCCTAGTTTATAGGAGGAGACCCTAGCTCTAAAAGAAGAAGAAATGAATACTATAGTGGTGGCCTTGGTGGATAAATAGAAACATCCAAATTTCCTATGCAAGAACTACATCCATAATGACTTGGATAACACATTATACAATGTGTATAATTAGATAAAGTTATGGGAGCCCTCAGATATAAAGTACAAAATTAAGGACACCGACGTGAAGAAATTCTTGGTTGGTCAATTTTTGGACTTTAAGATGATGAACTTAAAAACCATGACTAGTTAAAGTCCAAAACTTTTATTTAATGCACCAAGAAATTGCTTTCAAAGATATGATGCTTCATGAGTCATTTAAAATGGCTACTTTGATAGAGAAATTACCACCTATGTGGAGGGATTTCAAAAACTATTTTAAGCACAAGAGAAAGGAGATGAATTTAGAGGGCTTGATCATTTGGTTAAGAATTGAGGAGGATAATCTTGATTCTGAAAGAAAGAGTGCTATTCGTACTATAAATGTCAAGGCAAATGTTATGAAACATTTGCATAAGACTAGTAAGAGGAAACAAGTGTTTCTAGTTCTTCCCAAGGTAATAAGAAAGCCGATGTCAAGAAGTTCATAGGTACTTGTTTTGTTTGCAACAAGCCCAAATATCATGCTAAAGATTGTCATCAAAACAATAACAAGAAAAAAAAAGCTCAAACCAACATAGTTAATGATAATGAGATTAAGCTTACTACTATTGTGATAAAAGTGAATATGATGGAAAACCCAAAGTCATGGTAGGTTGATACCGTGCCACTTGTCACATTTGTTTGGTAGAAAGTGTTTCTCCAAGTATAAAGAAGCTGCTTTCATGGTAAGCAACTATTTATAAGAAACTCTTCGATATGTAAGATACAAGCTATAGGAAAGTGGTACTTAGGATGACATTCACGAAATAACTAACCTTGAACAATATGGTTCATGCTCTTAAAATTCATAAGAATTCGATATTCATCTCTCTGTTGAGCAAGAATGGATTTAGGTTGGTCTTTGATTTTGACAAGTTTGTGCTCTCTAAATGCAGCATGTTCGTCAAGAAGGATTATTAACATAATGGGCTATTTAAGTTTAATGTAATGACAATTGTAATGAAGAACAAGGTTATAAATAAAACAAGTTCTTCTATTTATTGCTTGAGTCTTCTAATTTATGGCATGGTAAATTAGGTTTTGTAAATTATAAGATCTTGCAAAAGATTAGCATTTTGAATTTGCTTTCAAAAATTTGTATTGATAAAAATTATAAGTGCAAAACTTGTGTAGAATACGAATTTGCCAAAGTTCCTAAATTTAATTCACACAGATATCTAGGATTCAAAGTTTATGCAAACTGAGGTGATAAAAGGCATTTTATTACTTTTATAGATGATTGCACAAGATATTATTACTTCTATTTGCTAAGAAGCAAAGACAAGGCCGTGGAAGCTTTTAAACTCTTTAAAAGTGAGTTAAAAATCAACTAAGTAAAAGGATTAAAGAAATAAGGAGTGACATTTATGGTAAATATTATTCATTGTTTCATGAATTCTGTTCAGAGCATGGAATAATCCATCAAACTATCATTCCTTATTTAGCTTAATAAAATGGTATTTCAAAATACAAGAATCGAACATTGAAAGACATGATGTAGGCTTTGATGATAAGTTTAGGTTACTTCAGAACTTATAAGAGGAGACTATTTTAAGAGACAATTATATTTTAAATAAAATACCCCACAAAGAAATTAGACAAGACATGGTATGAATTGTGTAACCTCGAAAACATCCTATAATTACACGAAAGGTAATAATACACAATCTCATAAAAGCTTAAGATGGGACCTAAAACGGATATAGATTGAGTCAACATCAACAAACACAAACAAGCACTCTATTAAGTGCCTCATTTGACATGATCATGGCCCAACCCTCGAGGGCAAGAGAAGGACATGTAGGAAAATCCAACTCTATGCAATAAGGGAACTTACGTGTTATCTTGTTATCGATAAGGGCATTAACATAGTAAATAAAGAATAGTGTCATGGCTTGGTACCAACATGCCTAGGTGCTGTCATGACTACCCCAATATGAAGCAACAAATAAGACTTTATTTATAGGATTGGTAATCCCTGATGGTGCCTAGAGTGGCATAAATCCTAAAAGAAAACCTTAGGCTGTAAATGGATTTTCTAGATGAAAGTGAAAGCTGATAAAGCCATTGATAAATACAAAGCTTGGCTTATTTTTAAAAGATATAAACAAGTTATTGACAGTTTTGATACATATTTACATGTGTTAAGAATAACATTTATACGAATGTTAATAGCGATAGTTGCTATTAAAAAGATAAAAAATACACTAAATAGATATTAAGATAGCTTTCTTGAATGGAGATTTAGATAAAGAAAACTATATGGAATAACCCAAGGTGTTTGTAGTTCTGGGTTAGGGAAGAAAGTTGTGTAAGCTTGTTAAAACATTATATGGTAGAGTAAGCACTGAAATAATGGCATTAAAAATTTTACAAAACAATGCTATCAAATGGGTTTTATAGTAGTGAATGCGATAAATGTGATAAATATGTATACATAAATTATACGAGTAAGGGATACGCCATTATTTTTTTATACATAGATGATATGTTGATGTTAAGTAGTAATGATGAGATCATTAGATTTACCAAAGCATATTTAACTAGTAAGTTTGATATGAAAGATATGGTGTAGCGGATATAATTTTAGGAATTAAAATTTCTAAATCACCAGATGGCTTGGTATTGACTTTAGATCATTATATGAATAAAATGCTTAAGAGGTTCATTGAGCATGATACCAATAAAGCCAAAACACCCATAGATGTTCATTTACATCCAAGAAGAAATACTGGTGATGCAATATCTTAAGTTGAAATTTTGCAAAGCTTAGTGTATCTTATGAAATGCACAAGACCTAACATAGCTTACCTAGTTAGAAAACTAAGTAGATTTATAAGTAATCCTAGGAAGATCACTAAAAGGCAATTGTAAAAGTACTCAAATATCTAAGATGTACCTTGAATTATGGATTGCACTATATGAAATATCCAGCTATACTTGAAGGATACAACTGCAAATTGGATATTCGATGCTAAAGATTTGAAATCTACTAGCAAATTTGTCTTCACTATTAGAAGAGCTATAGTATCTTGGAAATTTTCTAAATAAACAAGTAGAGTAAAAGCTACAATGAAATTTGAGTTTATAGCTTCAAATGAAGTTGGAGAAGAAGTAGAATGGCTTCAATATTTTTTAGAAGGTTTCTCATATTGGCAAAAATATGTTTGGGCAACATGTATACATTATGATAGTAAATCTTCATTAGTGAGACACTGAGTTATTCATATAACGGTAGGTCTCAATATTCATCAAAGACATAACACTATGAGACAGTTGCTCTCAAATATGATTATCTTTATTGATTATGTAAAATCAAAGGATAATATTGCATATCCGCTTATAAAAACTTAAACAATCATCGAGAGGAATAGGACTTAAGCCCATAAATTAAAAAACACATAATGGCAACCCAACTAACATAACTTGAGATCTTAAGATCTAGGTTCAAAGGAACAATTGAATTATGTTAATTTAGTGTAAGCATTGAAAGAGTTAAAAACTCTTATCCATTCTTACAAAAGAGTTAGGTCAATCTTTGCTTTTAATGATTCTTATAGCTTAATGCAATTAAGTGGAATATTGTAGGATATTTTTAATAAGAAATCATCTATATGAGTGTCAAATGTAGCCATTTCTATTAGAATTGATAAGGTTGAATTCTCTAGAGTAGTTACACGAACCAAGACATTTTGGAGCCAAAATGAATGCAACTATGAGAAATATGGGTGTTTGAAGAAGGATTGTGTGACAACTATTATCTTGGTTTATAACAATGGTTGAATAGTTCAATACATAATGTTCATTAGTTACTTGAGTAAATCTGATAGTTGTCATTATGGAAGCTTTAAGGCCCAAAGCTACCTATCCTGATGCAATAACTCTTCATAGTTATTCTTTCTCATATTCAAGTTACTTTATTGTTTTAATCAGACAATTTTCATTCATGTTGGTAATTGTTGGATGTTAATGTATATTAAGGGTGTATAAATATGAAATATGTATACTAATACAGATTTTGTCATACAGTATTCATAAGTTTTTGTACTTACATATATGATGTATAATTACAATAAACGATTGATTTCCATGTTGAATGAGAAATTGATCTTATTATGTCCACTTGAAGAGGAAGAAAATTGGTTTGTACTGATATATGGTGTGTAATCCCACATTGATAAAATATATATCATGTGCTTTGCATAAGCATTACTTCAATGGGTTAGGCCTTAAGGGCAGCCAAGCTTTTGTATAAGAGTTAAGGCCTATACGAGCTTGAAAAATAGCACATGCACGTACAATCATGTAGCGAGCTAGGCCTAGCTTGGGTTAAAGGTCAAATGGGCCATATCATTTTGGAGCCTAGCCCATTAGTGCTATTTGAGCCTAGCCTATTAATGCTATTTAAGCCTAACCCGTAAACCGATTTTGTCCAATAAAAACTTTACCATCTATATAATTTTTTATTTTAAAATTAATTTCCAAATTGGTTTGTCCTTATTCGAATAGTTATGGTAGTCTATTTGAAAATTGTATTTTTTTATGATTTTAAATGTTTATTCAAGTAAAAATTTTTCACCGTTGAACTAGTTTGTAAAATTACAAGTTTGTAATCTTGTCTGAAAATCCTTTATCTTTTTTCTTGGTTCTATTGTTGTCTATTTTCGTGTTTGATAGAAAGGAAAAACTGCATCCTTTTGGTTCGCTGTGTTGCAATTGATAGTGCTTTCAATCAGTGACATAATTAAAAGGTCTGAGAGATGAATTGTGCAAAAATTATCAAGCACCCAAAAGACAAGCTATAATCGTCTTAAGGTTAGAGATTCTGGACTCAATTGGTGTTATTTGGGTTAAACGTGATCGATAATACTACTTTGCACTCATATTTTAATTCAGGTTTATTTATCTAAAATAATTACGCAACATTAATTTTCTTGTGTTTTATTCTATTGTAGTATCATATTCTATTTCACCTATTTGCATTTATGTTTTTTGTTTAATTTTGCATAGGGTGCTACATTTTCCAACTACATTCTCGTTTCACTTTGGATGTTAAAATATTAATACATATTTATGGATATTAGTTAAATCCATATCTGTTCCACTTTGCTCCGAAAGTACTCAATTTTTTGGGAACTTAATTTATTAGAATCTAATTCTTATATTTAGTATGCTAAAAGGTAATCATATTCCTGAGAATATAACAAAAATTACTTTCCCATAAACGTGGAAATGTAATTTTCATTAGGAGAAGTAAGAAAGTAACTTTTCCTTGTGGTGTAATATATTAAGATATGAACCTCAACATATTAGAGCATACAATACTTCAAATCATCGTAGGGCTTCAGTAGGTCAGATAAATAGCTCATTTGACCCTTTCGTACCAAAATAAAAGAGTGACTGGGTTAAAAAGTGCCTCCGCTTTATTTTGGCTAGGTGTGATCAGGCACTTATTAAAACTATTTACTAAAAAGTTACAAAACTCTAAAGAAACGATTTTACGATCTACATGTACTAAAGATCTATAAGTTGGGCTCTGGAGTTGGTTACACAACAACTAAGGACTCGATCCCTCTCGTGATGCCTAGTAAATTGGTACCAACTAATCACATGTATCAGAATTCATTTTTATTGGTTTCAATCATATGTATTCAATTATAATCCCCTTTTTATTTATCAAAACCCAGCAACTATCAACCAAAATTGAAAATGTTTATCCGAGTCTCGTACCAAGTAACCATGAGAGCAATTAATTATTGGTCCGAGACTAGCTCAAATTTATAATCGATTCAAGGCAAAAATCATTTATAAAGGAAAAATCCATAAAAGCATTTGAATTTGCCTTAAAAAATTTCACTAGTTGAATCCATTTTTAAAGAAATCATAAAAATGGTTCACTGGATTAAATTGAAGAAATCACAACTTTGAAAATAAGATTTAAAAATCAAGTTTTATTCAATTTAACTTGGAAGCTTTAATGTAAGCCATTATGAAGCTTCTATAGGATACTCCTAGACCTATTGACACAATGAAAATGACTTCCAAAATTAATTCTAAGGCAACCGAATGCCCTTGAATAGTAGACACTAAATGCATACAAACTTAAAATAGGGGACACATTTGACTTTTCAAGCTCTCCGAATTTATTATGGCTTATTCCTATCTCATAAAATCACCAAATCAAATTCTAATGAATGCCACTATACTTCAATTTAAAAATATTACAAAAATGCTAGAAGATCATTTTGGTTGTCACATGAACTTTTTTAATTAGATGCTATTACATTACACAGTATGTCCGACCAACATGACTTTTGGATTTTCTTCCCAATTCATCAAAAACACCCATTGGACAAGCCATACATGCTTAAAAAGCCTATTCACCATTTCAATCTAAAAATATAAGAAAATATACAAAAATATCAAAAATAGCTCGTATTACAGCTTAGGCACTAAAATAGTGCTATGCAAATAGCTCATTTTTAGGGAATTTTTATATTCACTTGATCATGAAATTAGATGTTTCAAAAACCTATAATGTTGCCCAATCAATAAGGATTACAGGAAAAGTATAAAAAAATTCATAAGGTCTACAACGTAGTCAAAAATATTTCTTTCTGCGAGACTATTATGTTGGACTGTAACAATAGCTTAACACGACTTATGATCATGAAAAATTTTGTCAATTTTTTATAACATGTTTTTAGACATTCAAGCATGCAGCACTAGTACCAAATAGACTCTATGAATGTCCTATATGAGGAAACAACAAAGACCTCTAAGTGACTCAACCAAAAACTATGCTTTCTGACATTCACGATATGCTTTAGATTCATACAAGTGTCTCAGCTTTTATTGCTATTATTCATTATTATTTATTCTTAACAAGTGAGAGTCACACCAAAGCCACTCACATGTATTCTATAACTAGCAACTAAGTGACACTAAACACCTCATTTTGACTTATCTAAACATCACCTAATGAACCAAACCAAAGTTCACCAAGTTTACACTCAACAAAACACTTTAAAAACATTTTTATTTGCTCCAAATCAGCTCTAAATCAAGTTATTTTATAAAGTGTCCCTAAATTGTTCATGGAAAAACTTATTAAACAAAACCAAACCTTGACCAACCCAATGATTAAGTGAGCTAAGACTTGTTCTTAAGAGTTTTTTTTTATAGAAAACAAAATTTTTTAACACATAATCAAACACATGCTAAACTAACTAAAACATTATGATCAAACATAAGGAAAATACAAGATTATGCATTCATTCATCATGGTCAAATGGTTTATCATGAAAATTCTAGCCCACTTTTCACATTTTTTGGTCTATTCTCTTAAACATTCAAAATCCAATTTTAATATTATGGTAGAACATGACATGTTGCAACTAAGGCTCAAGCTTTTCATGATTCAACCTTATCAAGACATGTGACCATTGCATGAATTACCTACAGGTATCCAAATTAATCTTGAAGGAATTTAATGCTTGCTCGCATCTTGAACCAAACAAAATCTATTTCAAAGTTGATTGCAATTAATCATCAACCAAATCATGCATTAAGCACAAGTTATGTGATCATCAAAGCTTACATAAATTGATTGTAACAACGAACATGGAAATTTTTGAGCCTACACAATCATCAATCATTTAATCTTTATCGATCTTCAAGAGGCCTAATACTTAGATCTCGTTGCTAATTATTAAAATATCACATGCAGCCAATTCTTTCCTTATAGCACAATTGCATTAAAATCGAATGGATATTTATCAATTTCTTCACTAGCTTCTTACTTATAAGTCAACCACATGAAAACCTACTTTAATGCACAATTACCAAACCAAGATATAAGAAAAATCAATCTTCATTATTGATATAAAATCATCAAATGTAATTTTTGGATGCTTGACAAAATTTGAATGCCTAGATCAAAACTTAATGCAAGATCATGGATTAGTTTCAAAAAGACCAAACTCAAGAAAGACACATCAAAGATCATGAATCAAAATGAAAATCATGATGATCAAGCAAGAATTTAAGAGATTAAGAAGAAAGATTTACCTTTTAAGCTTCGCTCCTTTGAATCTCTTTTGAGAGAATCAGAGAATTTAGAAAATATTTCCAAAGAAATTTAAGGGAGTCCTTCTGTGAATGAATAGCCACCACCATTTATTTATAAACTTTATGTGTGAGCTAACTCTAAGTCATGTATAGGTAGCCTTAAGATTAATTAACTAATAACCTCCTAACTTCCACTAACTAACCTAGATGGGAAATAACTAACTAAACCTTAATGAATAGATAAACATTTTACACATTAAACACATGGTAAAATTTAGCCAAGGCTTAATTTCTACACTAATCTATGTATAAATGTTTGTAACACTTAATTAAGCATGATATGTTAATATAAAAATATAATTGAATGTTCCATCCTATAGTAAAAATGTATCTTAATGACTTCCTTTAGAAGAATTTAAAATTTTCTATCCTGACCTATCCGATTAAGCACTTAGGAATTCCCAGCATTTTAAATTCCTAATACCCTTTCATGATACAATCTCGATTACACCTTCTTGACTTAAAGTTCATGTTTAAATTTCATTTTGGTGTAATCAAGTTTGATATCTAAGTAGTAGAACTCTTCCAATTTCAAAATCAACTTAAAGCTAAAAAGTTAACTTTTTACAATTAACTTTTTCTATTTTGTTGACTTTTGATTTCAACTTGTAAAGCAAGTCTCTTTTTCATCCAAATGTCATCAGTAAACACTCTTATCACCTTAAAAGACTTTTACTAGTCAACTTTATTAACATTCTCAAATTTTTAAGATCGGGGTCTCGATTTTTCAAATCTGGTACCTACCCTTGAATTGGATAATTAAACCCAAATGCCTTATAAAGCCAAGCCCATGGAATTAATCCAAAACCTCAATTAGACCTTTCTATCATCTATAACCTATCCGAAAAGATAGAAACCTAGAAAATTCCAATTACTCTTTAAAACTGAAAAAAGTCAATTAGAGGCCCGAACAAAATGAGGTATCTACACCATGTGGTTGGAAAATTAGAAAATAATACTTTGAAACAAAATTATCTTTATTCCTATTTAAAAATTGATAACTAAATATAACATAGACAACAAAACGAGCTTATTCTAACTAAAAATCATTTATTTATTAAGATAATTTAACAAAAAATAAATGTAATATTTTCTTTTCATTCATTTTTTACCTAATACTTTTCTAACTACAAAATCATGAAAATATAATTAATTTTAAAAATATTTTAATTACTATCAAATCAAATTTTAATTAGATTACATTCTATATCAAATATATATTAAATATTTAAAACTTACTTTTAATTTAATAATATATTAATTTTGAGATCAATGCCTTATGTTATTTTTATTTATTATTTAAAAATAAATAGATTAAGCAATGTGTTTATTAATGATAAATTAATATTTGTTAATAATAAATATCATTAAAAATGTTAAAATTAATAAAAGTTGCATTTTAATACGTAAGGGTAATTTAAAAAATTACTATCACATTCTTAGTAAAATATTTGGTGAACCAAACATGATAATGTAACTTTATTAAGATTTTAATCAACACTTTGCCACGTATACCAAATGTTGTAATGTTACTTTTTTAGCAATCATATTCTTAGCAATTGATAGCTCTATAAAATAGAGTTATTTAGTTTTATTATTTTAATTAAAATTAGCTAAGACTTAGAGTTTTTATTAGATTTTACTTATTTTTACTTATTTTTAAATTAGTTTTATTTATTTTTATTTATATTTAAATTATATAGTCATGTAATATTTTTGCATTTTTTAGACCTAAAGCCTAAAGGAGTTTTCGAGGAGCAATAAACTTAATTGAGAAGCAAAGTGGATGCAGCTTGACAACTTCCAGAAATAAATTGCTAAAGTTACTTGTATATCGAGTTTTTCCTTTATAGGATTTTGGGTATATATAGAACTTTTTGGGTTAGAGATTTTAGAGGAAACTTGAGGGCTTTAAAAACCTTAATTTTCTAAAGAAGTGAAAAGCCATGATAACATTTAAGGAAGAGGAGATAGATTTTTGAAAAGCTTGAAGATCGAAGACCTAACAACCTTAATTTTCCTTTTCCTTTAATTCCTTTTATCTTTCTTGTATTATTTATAATGGTGAAATTCCTTGGTTTTATGTTTTTGTTATTTATTAT
>JAQSVH010201101.1:0-36595 GCA_029448705.1 Adansonia digitata
GATACATTGCATAATGTATCGATACATTTGGTCCAAAAACCTTGTCTGTATCGATACAATGAACATTGTATCGATACTATGAACCATTGTATCGATACATGTTATGTATCAATACATTCCTTTACAGAATGCATGTTTTGGTCCTGGCATGGTCTAGTATCGATACACGAGGTCCTGTATCGATACAGAGGCTTATGTATCGATACATCCACATGTTGTATCAATACAGATAAGGATATTTCAAATTTTTGGCATGTTGGAGCATTATATCGATACATGAGAACCATGTATCGATACAGTCAATCAAAATTATGAATTTTCTCATATCTTTTGTCCCTGGATACCTTGGACTATGTCATTTGATGCCACATATTTGTATTTACCTTTGGTATGATCCTTAGGCCTCCTTGACATCCTCAAAATACCTTTTCATCAGGCGACAACTCACCGCCCCCTCTTACGTCCATGCTCCAGATTGCTAAAAGTTAGCCCAGACAAAATAAGGTATCTACATTGGCTTTGCAAAAAAAGCTTTCTTTCCATCATTTTCCTTGGAATCAAAGTTTGTCCCTCAAATATGACAAACATGGGTTCTCATAATAATCTCCATTTCTTTCATGATTGGGCTACAAAAATGCCTTCTTCAAATTGGTATAACTGATGGAGATCAACTTACACACACACACCTATTTCCAATCATTATTATAATCTTTCGTGAGGAATTGAAGGTCCAATGACTAGGCAAAGACTATATGCGTGAAGCAAGCTTTGCAAAGATTAATCATGATAATGCAAGTGAATGAGGCTGTTCAAAATAAATCAGATGCATTGCCAAGATTGATCACTTTTTGATATTGTGCTTAGGTTGAAAAGGGTAAAGAATAAAGCTTGGAGCGCAATTCAAATGTTAAAGATGAATGGAGCCTAATTTGTATGTATTCATGGGCTTATAGTTTAGGATTTTAGATTTTTTATTTTTTTAATAAGAATTTTACGTTTTAATTTTAATTTGTTTAGATAATTCATAATCAGATTATGATAAGGAGTAAACTTTATCCTTATTAATTACTTGATATAGAAACCCTAAAAACTATGTCCTAAAACCCCTGAATAACAATTTGAATAAAAAACTAGAAACCTAAAAGAAAATAAGAAACAAAAATATAATTCTTGACCTAATAATTTAAATATAAAACATAAACCAAGAATACTAAGGGAATTGGAAACTTGACCCAATGCTTTAGTATCAATTGCAAACAAAGAATATCAAAAGTTGAATGCCACAGGATTAAACCAACCTTGATAAGTTCTGCTGGAGTCCCAAGAAGAACTTACAGAAATTTATCTCACTAAGAAGACTACTTATGTTAATCATCCAAAGAAAAAAAAATTCAAAACTAGTCTTACAATTACAACACACTATTTATAGCCAAAAGACAAAATCCTAAGACATTCAAACAAGTGAAACTCCTATAGGCCTTTAAATGGCCAATTAAAATGTTAAAACAAAGCCCCAAGCGTAATAACTAGGGTCCTAATGCATGAAACCTTGATATTGGTTAATCTTTGCATAGGTTTTTGTAGTTATTTAGCTTAAACTTGTGTAAAAGGTCAACTCGACGTTCAAAAGTCCTTTGAAACATTATCTATGTTGTCCTTTGGAACATCCTTTACATTGTCCTGCACTAGTTGGATCACATCATTACTATTAGGATTGTATTTAGGATTTTTAAGTTGTTTAGATAAGTCCTAATCATATTAAGACTTTATCTGATTAAATTTGTCCATGTTTAGTTAGGACTCTATAGATTTTAGGTGTATATAAGGCTCCCTCATTCATGTAATTTAGAGGATTTGAATAGAAAAAACTATCTGGAGGGTTTCTTCACTTTGTGGGAACTTTTTCTTTAATCTTTAAACAAGAACTCAAATTGATCTTATCAAGGTAACTTGTGGTGATCAAGATTCTTATAACTTTGGTTCTAATCAGGAAGTTTGATTGGGTCAAGTTCTCTTTACTTGACCTTAAAGACAATCTTAGGGTCTAATTCCATCCAATCAAGTTTTAGGTGTTTATTAGGCTAAGGTTCGCATTATTTGGCATCAAAGCTTTGGTTTTTGAAAGTCAAGTGTAGTTTATCTTTTAATCCCATAATTTCATTATATTTCTTTTATATTTAATGCTGTCCATCATTTATAGAAAAACCAAAAAAAATGTTCTAGTGTTCTAACTCTTTGCTATTTATCATTGATAAAAAACCAAAAAATAGTGTTATAGTATTGTAACACTTTTCTAGTGTTATAACAGCTTCATATTCACATATTACAAAGAATTCTTTGCTCCCCCTTATTGATTTCATATTCACATATTGATTTCTTACTGAATTCATTTCCCTTTATATTTCTTGTTGATTTCATTTCCTTGATTTTTCTTATTTGTCTTGTTAATTAAAGTTATAATAATTTCATTATTGCTTGTTGTTTTGGTAAGATCATTGATAGAGATATTTCTAGAGGGCCTATAAAGGGAAGTTGAATGGTAAAAGGCAAGAAAGGTGAGAATATCATAAAAAAAACAAAAATTGAGTGAAACACGAGTGATTAAGTAACTAATCTCGAGTGTAAACATGTAAGAGAGTGTGTGAGGCAAACTAATTTATTTTATTCCTATCAAATTTTTGCAAGTTTAAAACATGAGTAGTGGAGGAGATAATGCTAAAATCAATATCAAGTTGTTTGTAAATCCTGTCCAAGACCAATTCAAGCTTCTAAACATAAGGTTAGATAATTTAGAGTCCTATCCAATCTTTGATCCTCTAGAAAACACATGGTTGAGGAAGAGGAGAAAAAAGATTCTTATAATGATGAGAGTAATTCTAGGAAGGGTAAAAAGGTTGTTTCAAAATTAAATAGCAATTTAGGTAGTACTAGGTTCAAAATCCCTATTTTTTAAGGGAAAAATGATCTTGAATTATTCTTGGAGTGAGAAAGGAACATAAAATGTGTTTTTTTGTTATCATAACTACTTTGAGGAAAAGAAAATTAAACTAGTAGCAATTGAGTTCAAGGATTATGGTAGTATTTGGTAGGATCAATTTGTAATTAATAGGTGTAGGAATGACGAAATACTTATTCGATCATGGGATAAAATGCAGGCAGCGATGAGAAAGAGCTTTATACCTAGCCATTACTATATGGACTAGTACAAAAAGTTACAAGGGCTGACTCAAGGATCCATGAATGTAGAAGATTACTATAAAGAGATGGAGATAGCCATTATTAGGGCCAATATAGGGAAGATCATGAGGTTAATATGGCTAGATTCATTAGTGGTTTAAATAAAAAGATAGCTGATGCGATGGAATGCTATCATTAAGTAGAGATGAAGGAATTGTTATATAAAGCTAGCAAGGTGGAAAGGCAATTAAAGTTTAAAGGCACTTCTAAATATGGTTTAGCTTCTAGCTCTTCATGGAAGTCAAATTAGAAGAATAAAGAAAGCTACCTGAAAACCTAAAGAAGATGCAAAAGCAAAGGATAAAGTTGCATTTTCTTCAGATAAACCTAAAACTAAGTCATCTTCTAAATTATGTGATGTTAAGTGTTTCAGGTGTCAAGGATTTAGGCATATTGCTTTTCAATGTTGAAATAAAAGAACTATAATTGTTATGGATAATGGTGACATAGAGAGCGTAAGTTTGAATAATGATGAAATGCGACCACTGGAGGATTATATGGATGTTGGACATTAAAGAGCTCATGCTTGAAGATATGCTTATTACTAGGCACGCTCTTAGCATATAGCCTAAGAAAAATTGTAATGAGGTACAACGTAAGCATATCTTTCATACTAGGTGCCATGTAAATAATAGGGTATGTAGCATGATTATTGATAGTAGTATTTGCACTACTGTTGCTGGTACTTCAATGGTTGAATAGCTAAATTTACCTACATTAAAGCATTCAAGATGGTGTAAGCTACAATGGTTGAATGATTGTAGAGAAGTTAAGGTGAGAAAGCAAGTGTTAGTTGCATCCTTTATTGGCAACTATAAGGATGAGGTTCTTTGTGATGTGGCACCAATGCATGTTGGTCATCTATTAGGGCATCCACGGTAGTGTGACAAGAAAGTTGATCATGATAGGTACAAGAATCTATATAGCTTTGTAATGAATAATCGAGTTATTGAATTAATACCTTTCAAACCATTAGAGGCATATGAGGACCAAATTAGGTAGCTAAGTAATGCAAGATGAAAGAAAATAAAATGAGTATACGAGAAAAAAAGAGTGATTAAAAAGTGAGTATGTGTAATAGAGTAAAAAAGGCACAGTAATATGCAATGAGGGGAAAAATATAGAATGTAGATGGCAAAATAGAGAGAAAATTAAAAGAGCTATTGCTTTTGCAGAAAAAAAGGTAAGATTAAGAATGCTACGTTAGCAAGGCAGCAATTACTTGTATTTTTGTATAAGGATGTTTATTTCTCAACTAACAATCTTGACCCTTCTTTGCCTAGTGTGATCGTTTCCTTATTATAGGGATTTTCAAATTTATTTCCTAAGTAAATATCATATGGATTATCTCCTTTGAGAGGTATTGAGCATCAAATAGACTTTATTCCTTGTTCATCAATCCTAATAGACCAGCATATAGAGCAAATCCTAAGGAGACAAAGAAGATTCAAAGGCAAGTTGATGAATTAGTGCAAAAGGGATTCGTAAGAGGGAGCTTTAGCCTATGTTCGATTCCTGTGATTTTGGTGCTAAAGAAAGATAGAACATGGCACATGTGTGTTGATTGCCAAGCCATTAATAAAATCACTATAAAGTATAAACATCCTATTCCTAAGTTAGATGATATGCTTAATGAATTGCATGGTTCATGTGTGTTTTCTAAATTTCATTTAAAGAATGGTTATTATTAAATTTGCATGAAAAAGGTGATAAATGGAAAACTATTTTTAAGATAATATGGTTTATATGAGTGGTTAGTGATGTCGTTTAGTTCAAGTAATGCACTGAGCACCATTATGAGATTAATAAATCATGTTTTGCATTGTTTCATTAGGAAATTTGTGTGGTTTACTTTAATGATATTGTAGTATACAATAAAAATTTGGATGATCATGTTAAACATTTGCATGCTATTTTAATGCTTTAAAGGAGCATAAATTGTATGTTAATCTTAAGAAATGTACATTTTGCATGGAACCCATTGTTTTTCTTGGTTTTATTATGAGTTTGCATAGAATAAGTATAGATGATGACAAGGTTAAGGGAACTAAGGACTAGCCAACACCTAGGGATATGAATGAGGCAAAATGTTTTCATGGTTTAGCAAGTTTTTATAGAAAGTTTGTGAAAGACTTTAGTTCTATTACAGCATCCTTAACTGAACTTGTTAAAAAGAATGATGTGTTTATGTAGGATAATATGTCGATAGATATATTGATTAATGCACCTTGACTATGCTTGTCTAATTTTGATAAAGTTTTTAAGGTTGAATAAGATGTATCTAAAATTGGAATAGGATTTGTTTTGATGCAAGTTTCCAAACCGATTGCTTATTTTAGTGAAAAGCTTAATGGGGTAGCATTAAACTATCCTACTTAAGATAAGAAGCTATATGCATTAGTGAGAACTCTACAAATATGGTAGCATTATTTATGGCCAAAGGAATTCATATTCTGTTCTAATCATAAGAGCTTGAAGTATTTGAAATCCCAAGGTAGGCTTAATAAAAGGCATGCAAAATGGTTAGAGTTTATTGAGACATTTTCATATATGATTAAGTACAAGAGTGGAAAAAATGTTATAGCTGATGCATTGCCTAGAAGGTATACATTGCTTATTTAATTGCAAACTAAATTACTTGGTTTTAAATTTATTAAAGATTTGTATATTAATGATGTTGATTTCAGCCAAGTATGGAGTGCATGTTCTAAGTCTGCATATGGTGAGTATTATAGGTATGATAGACTCTTGTCTAAGAAAGATAAATTATGTGTGCCTATATGTTATTTGCATGAAATGCTAGTTAGAGAGACTTAAAGAGATGGTTTGATAAGGCATTTTGGTGTGCAAAAGACTTTAGATATATTGCATGAACATTTTGATTAGCCCAACATGAAACATAATGTGCAATATGTCTATGATAAGTGTATAAATGTAAACAAGCAAAATCTAAAGTAATGCCACATGGCTTATATACGCCTTTACCTATGCCAAATCAACCTTGGATAGATATATCTATGGATTTTGTATTAGGGTTGCCTAGGTTTTAAAGTGATAAGGATAGCATATTTGTTGTTGTTGGCAGGTTTAGTAAGATGGTGCATTTTATTGCATGTTCAAAAATCAATGATGCAACACATATTGCTGGCCTATTCTTGAAAGAAATAGTACATATATGTGGATTGCCTAGAACAATAGTAAGTGATAGGGATGTTAAATCCTTAAGCCATTTTAGGTGTATTTTGAGGAAGAAGTTAGGAACTAAACTCTTGTTTTCTACTGTTGCACATCCTACAAGGGACAATCTAAAGTAGTTAATAGGACACTATTGACTTTGTCACGTGCTACCATTCAAAAGAACTTAAAACAATGGCAGAGATATTTGTCGCATATTAAGTTTGCATACAATAGGACTGTTTATTCTATTACTTCTAATTCTCCTTTTGAAGTTGTGTATGGCTTTAATCCCTTAACTCCTTTAGATATCTTACTTTTGCCTACTAATGAACATGCTAATTTGGATGGTAAGAATAAAGCAGATTTTGTTATGGATTTACATGGCAAGGTTTAAGCTAACATAGATAAGAAGAATGAACAATATGCATGGCAAGCCAATAAGGGGTGTATTAAAGTTGTTTTCAAACCTGGAGATTGGGTTTAGGCTCATTTGTGTAAAGAGAGGCTTCCCATTCAAAGGAAATCTAAGTTGCAGCCTAGAAGAGATAGACCTTTTCAAGTGTTAGAAAATATCAATGACAATACTTATAAGATAGATTTGCCAAATAGCTATGGTAATGTAAGTGCTGCCTTTAATGTTGTTGATTTATCTTTGTATAATGTAGGTGATTCATAGATGAATCCTTTCAAAAAAGGAGGGAATGATGGAGATCAATTTACATGAACACCTATTTCCAATCATAGAATGATCCTTTATGAGGAATTGGAGGTCTAATGACTAGAACAAAGACTAAACTCATGAAGCAAGCTTTCCAAAGATTAATCATGGAAATGCAAGCAAAAGAGGCTATTTAAGATGAATCAGATGCATTGCCAAGATTTATCACTTTCTTAATGAGCCTTATAAGAATAAAACATAATGGAAATAGGTCTCTAATGGTTCAAAATGAAAGTAAAAGAAAATAAAATCTGAAATCTAATAATTGGGAGGATGGAAGGAATAAACCTTGATTGATTGATAAGAATCCTTGCCACAATCAATGCAAGGTTTGGATGCCACTTTTAGTGACGAGAAACCTAAAAGATAAGTCTCAGAACTCATCACCAAGAAAACTTAGATAAGAGAAAAGAGCTAAAAATAATCAGCTACTTTATTGATCAACTCTGAATGTCTTAAAAACATGCATAAGGTCCCCTATTTATAGTAGAGGATTTGGCCAAAAGCTTTCTACGAGGAAAAGAAACTAAATCCTAAATAATTAATTAAGGTATTACTTGCTCTCAAAGAAAATAAAATAGTGAATAGAATTAATTTCCTTGCAAGCTAAGGAATTAAAACCTTTCTAAAAAAGAAAATGAAATCCTTGGAAATTAAGTAATAATATGTGCATCAAACTTTCCTAATTTGGATGCTACTAACTTTCTTGCTCAAGAAGACTTCAAAAATCTTAAAGATCTTCCTTATTGAGCACATGATACAGCAAGTTGACTTTTTAACCTTTGATCATTTGATTGGGCGTGTATACTCGAACTCCTTTTCGGGGCCTACTACCTTAGGCCAATCGTGATGTGGCACATCATTTTCTACATTGTATTGAGGCTAAAAAGGATGAAGAATAAAGCTTAGAGCCCAATTTGCATGTTTAAGATGAATGGAGCCCAATTTGCATGTATTCATGGGCCTAGATTTTAGGATTTTAGATTTTGATTTTTTTAATAAGAATTTGACATTCTAATTTCAATTTTTTTAGATAATTCCTAATCAAATTATGATAAGGAATAGACTTTATCCTTATTAATTGCTATTAGAATTGTATTTAAGCTTTCAAAGTTGTTTAGATAAGCCCTAATTAGATTAGGATTTTATCCTTACTGATTAGGATTATCCTTGCTTAGCTAGGACTCGATAGATTTTAAGCATAGATAAGGCTACCTTATTCATGCAGTTCAGCAGATTTGAATAGAAAAAAAGAATATAGAGAGTTTCTTTGCTTTGTAGAACTTCTTCTTTGTTCTTTAAACAATAACTTAAATTGATCTTATCAAGGTAACCTGTGGCGATCAGGAATTTTATAACTTTGGATCTAATCAACAGGTTTTCTTATGGTCAAATTCTCTTTGCTTGACTTTGAAGACAACCTTAGGGTCTCATTCCATCTAATCGGGTTTTTGCTTTGCAATAAATGCTTTTCCTTCCACCATTTTCCTTTATCTTTAAAGTTTATCCGTCAAATGTGATGAACATGGATTCTAGTAACAATCTCCATTATTTTGCGATTGGGTTATCGAAACACTTTTTTCTAATTGGGATGCATGATATTGATGCTTTGTTTTTAACGTCATTCCACTATTTTTCTCAGAGTCAAAGTTTGTCCTTCAAATATGACGAACATGGATCTCATAATAATCTTTATTCTTTCCATGATTGGGCTACAAAAACACCTTCTTCTATTTAGGATCATGATATTAATGCCTTTATTTTACAAGAAAAGCTTTTTGTTCCACCATTTTTCATAGAATCAAAGTTCATCCCTCACGAACATCGATTCTTGTAATAATCTCTATTTTTTTCATGATTGGGACACATAAACACCTTCTTTTAATTGGGATGCATGACATTGCCACTTTGGTTTTGCAAGAAAAGCTTTTTTTCGTTATTTTCCTTAGAATCGAAGGTCATCCATCAAATCTGTTAAACATAGATTCTCATAATAATCTTCATTATCTTCATAATTAGGCTAGAAGAACACCTTTTTCAAATTGGGACACATGATATTGACACTTTTGTTTTGCAAGAAAATATTTTCTTTCCACCATTTTCCAAAGAATCAAAGTTCATCCCTCAAATGTGGAAAACTTGGATTCTCATAAAAATCTTCATTATTTTCATGATTAGGCTACAAAAGCACCTTCTTTGAATTAAGCTGCATGATATTGATGTTTTGGTTTTGCCATAAATGCTTTTCTTTCCACCATTTCCCTTAAAATTAAAATTTATCCTTCAAATATGACGAATATGCATTCTCGTAATAATCTCCATTCTTTGCATATTGGGTTGTAAAAGCACCTACTTCTAATTGGGATACATCATTTTGATTCTTTGGTTAAAAAAGAATTTCTTTTTACCATTTTTCTTAGAATTAAAGTTTATCCTTCAAATGTCATGAACATGGATGCTCATAATAAATTCTAGCCCTGTCATGATTGGGCTGCAAAAATGCTTCATTTTAATTAGAATACATGATACTAATGCTTTAGCTTTGCAAGAAATGGTTTCCCTCCACCATTTTACTTAGATCAAAGTTTGCCCCTCAAATGTGTTGAAAATGGATTCTCGCAATAATCTCCATCTTTTTCGTGATTGGGATATAGAAACACCTTTTTCTAATTGGGATACACAATACTTATGCTTTAGCTTCGTAATAAACGTGTTTTTTCTACTATTTTCCTTAGAATCAAAGTTCATCCCTCAAATGTGACGAACATGGATTCTTAAAATAATCCATATTCCTTTCACTATTGGGCTGCAAAAACATGTTTGTTGAGTTGGGAGAAATAAAATGGATGCTTTCATTTTGTATGAAAAACTTTTCTTTCCACTATTTTCATTAGAATCAAAGTTCATCCCTCAAATGCAAATTCTAGTAATAATCTTCATTCCTTTCATGATTGGGCAATGAAAACACCTTCATCTAATTGGGATAATGAAAACACCTTCATCTAATTGGGATACATAATATTGATATTTTGGTTTTGTAGGAAAAGCTTTTCTATCCACCATTTTTGGTATAGTCTTTGTTCACCCCTCAAATGTGATGAACGAGGGTTCTTGTAATGATCACCATTCTTTTTATGATTGGGATATGAAAACACCTTCTTCCAATAGGGATAAACAATATTAATGCTTTGGTCTTGTTAAAAAGTTTTTCCTTCCACTATTTTTCTTAAAATTAAAGTTTGCTCCTCAAATGTGATGAACATGTATTTTCGTAATAATCTCCATTACTTTTGTGACTCAATCGGAAGAACATCTTCTTTGAATTGAGATACAATTGATGCTTTGGTTTTGCTAGAAAAGCTTTTCTTTCCACTATTTTCCTCAGAATCAAAGCTTATCCCTCCAAGGTAATGAACATGGGTTCTTGTAATAATATCCATTCTTTTCATGATTAGGATACAAAGAAACCTTCTTCTAATTGGCATACGCGATATTGATTCTTTTATTCAAAAGAAAATTTTTTCTTTCCACTATTTTTCTTAGAATCAAAGTTCATCCCTTAAATGTGATGAGCATGGATTTTTGCAATAATCTTTATTTGTTTCATGATTAACAATAAAAATGCCTTTTTCTAATTAAGATACAAGATTTTGATGCTTTGGTTTCACAGGAAAAGCTTGCTTTACTTTCATCTATTTCCCTTAAAATTAAACTTCTTCCCTCAAATTTAACGAACATGGATTCTCATAATAATCTCCATTATTTTCATGATTACGTTATAAGAACACTTCTATAAATTAGGATACATGATATTGATGACTTCGTTTCACAATAAATGAATTTCTTTCTACCATTTTCCTTAGAGTCAAAGTTCATCCCTCAAATGTGATGAAAATGGATTCTCATAATAATCTTTATTTTTTTCATTATTCGGCTGCAAAAACATCTTTATTTTCATTGGGATACATGATACTGACGCTATGGGTTTGCAAGAAAAGCTTTTCTTTCCACCATTTTCCTTAAAACAAATGTTCATCCTTCAAATGTGATGAACATGGATTCTCATAACAATCCCTATTTTTTGCATGATTTGGAAACAAAAACACCTACTTCTAATTAGGATGCATGATACTGATGCTTTGCTTTTAATGGAAAAGTTTTTCTTGCCATTACTTTAGCTATATTAGCTTTGAATTAATCTTATTTTTCATATAACTAAAACTTAAGCTTATTTAGCTTGTCTTTAATTATTTTCAAGATTGATATTTTTCCATGAAATATTTTGTAAACATTTTGAAAAATACTAAAATGAGTTTTAACTCCTTCAAGCACTCAAAAATGTGTTCTTAATACATACTTTTATATAAAACATTTTAGAGATAAGTTTTACATGTTTTAAAGTCATGAAAAACCTTTTAAAATTGATTTTCATAAGAATGTATTGATACACTATGTGTATGTATTGATACAATACTTGGCAGTAGCTAAATAACCTTAAAATGCAAAAATCACTATTCATGTATCGAGACAGATCATTTTGTATCGATACAGGACTGTTCATGTATCGAGACAAATCTTTCTATATCGATACATGACTGTTTAGAGGTAATATTTTAGAATGTTAAACATAATGTATCAATACCGATTCAATTATATTGCTACAAAGGCATGAGGAACAACAGAAAATGATATTTTGAAGGCTCTAATGGCTATATTCCTTCACAAAATATTCCTAATGGCTATAAACATGATCAAGGGTATAAATAAGCCAATCCAATAGCTTCAACAAGAAGAACCAAGAGAATTGTGCTTAAAGTCAAATATTTCGTCCTTCCTATCATTTTTACTAAGTAGTTCATCTCTGTATAGGATTAATTCTTCCTATTTTTGTATTCTTCATTTTGTATCTTCAAATGCATATTTCCTTTGAGCCAAAATTCTTTTAAACACCTAACCTTTAGAGGTTTTATTTGTTGACACTCAAATCCTTGTAAAAAGGAGAGGTTACTACTTCACCATTGAAAAGTAGAGAAGGTTTCTACTTAGCCTTCAAAAGTAGTGTAAGAGGGTTCTATCTTAGCCGCAAAAGATAGGGGTAGAGGTTTTTATCTTAGCCTTGAAAGATAGAGAGTGTAAATGTTATACCTTGTCCTTGAAAGACAATTCAAGTTAGTGAATTGTGGAAAGCCAAGGTAAGTGATGCCAAGGTAGAGGACATAGGCAATTGAGGTCGAACCTCTCAAAATTATTGAGTTTGCTTCTCTTTCCCTTATCTTTAGTTGTTTATTCACTAACTTGCACTCCAAAGTTTCTTGTTTAAATTTTTCAGTTTTATTTTTATTTATCATAGTTTTAATTTACCAAAATTTTGAGAAATTAATTTACCCCCTCGTGATTTCATTCACCACTAAAAGGTCTAACAATTTCACTTAGAATCAAAGTTTGTCCATCAAATGTGATGAACATGGATTCCCATAAAAATCTCCATTATTTTTGGGATTAGGCTATAAGAATACTTTCTTATTAGGAAACATGTTATTAATGCTTCGATTTTGTAGGAAAAGCTTTTCTTTTCACTATTTTCTTTAGAGTCAAAGTTTGTTCCTCAGAAGTGATGAGTATGGATTCTAGAGATAATCTTCATTCATTACATGATCGGGCTACATAAACATCATCTCTTATTTGGGATACATGATATTCATGCTTTGATTTTGCAAGAAAAGCTTTTTTTTCCACAATTTCCCTTAGAATAAAAATCCATACCTCAAATGTGATAAGCTTGTATTCTTATAATAGTTTCTATCTTTTTCATGATTGGGCTACAAAAGCACCTTTTTCTAATTGGGATACACAATATTAATGCTTTGGTTTTACAATTAAAGCTTTTCTTTCTATCATTTTCCTTAGAATTGACATTCACACTTAAATACAATGAACTTGGGTTCTCTTAAAAATCCCTATTATTTCCATGATTAAGCTACAAAGAAAACCTTCTTCTAATTATGTCACATGAGATTGGAGCTTTGATTTTGCAAGGAAAGCTTGTCATTCTATAGTTTTCCTTAGAATCATAGTTTATTCCTCAAATGGGATGAATATGGATTCTCATATTAATCTCTATTCTTTTCACAATTAGGCTACAAAAACAACTTTTTTAATTGGGATACACAGTATGGATGCATTGGTTTTGCTAGAAAAGCTTTTCTTTCCACTATTTTCATTAGAACCAAAAATTGTCCCTTAATTATGATGAACATGTGCTCCCAATGTCCATTCTTTGCATGACTAGGCTAGAAACACACCTTCTTCTATTTAGGATACATGATATTAATGCTTTTGGTATTGCAAGAAATGATTTTTTTTGCACCATTCTCCTTAGAATCAAAGTTTATCCATCAAAGGTTATGAATATGGATTTTCACAACAATCTTCATTATTTTCATGATTGGGCTATAAGAACACCTTTTTTTTTTTAATTAGGAGACATGAATTGATGCTTTGGCTTTGCAAGAAGGATTTTTCTTTCACCATTTTCCTTAGGATCAAAGTTTGTCCCTCAAATGTTATGAGCATTGATTTTTGCAATAATCTCTATTATATCATAATTAAATAATGAAACACCTTTTTCTAATTGGGATATATGATATTAATGTTTTGGTTATGCAAGAAAAACTTTTTTGTTCTTTTTCTCTTAAAATTAAGGTTCTTCCCACAAATATGATGAACATGGATTCCCATAATAATCTCTATTATTTTTCTGATTAGGTTGCAAAAACATCTTTTTTGAATTAGGATACAGGATAATGACACTTTGGCTTTGCAAGAAAAGCTTTTCTTTCCACCACTTTCCTTGGAATCAACATTCATCCCTCAAATGTGATGAACATAGATTCTAGTAATAATCTTTATTCTTTTCTTGATTGGGCCACAAAACACCATCTTCTAATTGGAATACATGATATTGATGCTTTGGTTTGGAAAAAAAGGCTTTTCTATCCATCATTGTCTTTCGTATCAAACTTTACACTTCAAAAGTGCTAAACAAGGATTGTTGCAATAATCACTATTCTATTCATGATTGGGCCCCAAAAACACCTCTTTCTAATGGGGTGCATGATATTGACACTTTGGTTTAGCAAGAAAAGCTTTTCCTTCCATTATTTTCTTTAGAATCGAAGGCATCCCTCAAAATTAACAAATTTGGATTCTCATAACAATCTCCCTTATTTTTGTGATTGGGCTATGAAAACTCCTTTTTAAATTGGGATACATGAATTGATGCTTTAGTTTTTTAGAAAGAGTTTTTCTTTTCATGATTTTCTTTAGAATCAAAGTTTGTCCCTCAAAAGTGGCAAACAAGGATTCTCATAATAATCTTCATTCTTTTCATGACTGAGCTAGAAAAACACCTTTTTCTATTTGGGATACATGATATTGACACTTCGGTTTTGCAAGAAAAGCTTTTCTTTCCACTGTTTTCCTTAGAATCAAAGTTTATCGTTCAAATGTGATAAACATGGATTCTTATAATAGTCTCTTTTTTTTTTCATGATTAGGACACAAAAATGCCTTTTTCAAATTGGGATACATGACATTGATTCTTTCCTTTTGCAGAAAATCTTTTATTGCCATTATTTCCTTTAGAATTAGAGTTTGCCCATTAAATGTGATAAACATGGATTCCCATAAAAATCTCTCCATTATTTTCATGTTTGAGCGACAAAAAAATCTTCTTCTAATTGGGAAACATGATATTGATGCTTCATTTGTGCAGAAAAGCTTCCTTTCCACCATTTTCCTTAGAGCCAAAATTTGTCCCCTAAATATGACAAAAGTGGATTCTTATAATAATCTTCATTCTTTTCATGATTGGGCTAAACAACACCTTCTTCTTTTTGGGGTACATGATATTGATACTTTGGTTTTTATAGAAAATTTTTTCTTTCCACCATTTTCCTTAGAATTAAAGTTCATCTCCTAAATATGAATAACATGGAGGGTTATAACAATCTTCACCTTTTTTGTTACTAGAACATAAAAGCACCATTTTCTAATTAGGATATATGATAGTAATGCTTTACTTTTGCAAGAAAAGTTTTTTGTTGCCACTATTTCCTTTAGAATCAAAGTTCATCAATCAAATGTGTTGAACATGGATTTTAGTAAAAATCTCCATTATTTTCATGATAAGACTATAAAAACACCTTCTTCTAGTTGGGAGACATGATATTCATGCTTTGATTTTGTAGGAAAAGCTTTTCTCTTCACTATTTTCCTTAGAGTCAAAGTTTGTCCCTTAAATTTGATAATCTTCATTCTTCTTATGAATATGCTACGAAAACATCATCTTTTATTTTGAATACATAACAAAGATGCTTTGGTTTTGCAAGAGAGGCTTTTCCTTCCACCATTTCCATTAAAATCAAAGATTGTCCCTCAAACGGGATGAGCTTGGATTCTTATAATAATCCCTATTCTTTCCATGATTGGGCTATAACAGCACCTTCTTCTAATTAGGATACATGATGCTAATGCTTTGGTTTTACAACAAAAGCTTTTCTTTCTACCATTTTCTATAGAATCGACATTCATCCCTCAGATATGATGAACTTGGATTCTCTTAATAATCCCTATTCTT
Source organism: Adansonia digitata (assembly GCA_029448705.1). NCBI lineage: Eukaryota > Viridiplantae > Streptophyta > Magnoliopsida > Malvales > Malvaceae > Adansonia > Adansonia digitata. Next base: position 15,771 of record JAQSVH010201101.1, read on the forward strand.
GTCATGATTAGGCTACAAAAACACCTTTTTCTAATTGGGATACATGATATTGGAGCTTTGGTTTTGCAAGGAAAACTTTTCATCGTGCCATTTTTCTTAGAATCAAAGTTTATCCCTTAAATGGGACAAACATTGATTCTCATAATAATCTCCATTTTTTTGTGATTAGGCTACAAATACACTTCTTCTAATTGGCATGAATAATATTAATGCATTGGTTTTATGGGATAAGCTTTTCTTTTCACTATTTTCATTAGAATAAAATATACTGTTAATTGTGACAAACATGGACTCCTGAAAAATCTTTATTCTCTCTATGATTGGGCTACAAAGACACCTTTTTCTATTTGATATACATGATATTGATGCTTTTGATTTTGCAAGAAAAGCTTTTCTTTCCTCTATTTGCCTTAAGATCAAAGTTCTTCCATTAAATTTAACGAACATAGATTCCCGTAATAACCTCTACAATTTTTGTGATTGGCCCATAAGAACACCTTTTTCTAATTGGGACACATGACATTGACACTTTGGTTTTGCAGGAAAGGCTTTTCTTTCCACCATTTTCTTTAGAATCAAAGTTCATCGCCAAATGTGATGAACATAGATTCTTGTAATAATCTCTATTCTTTATAAGATTATAAGATTGGGCTACAAAACACCATCTTCTAATTGGGATACATGGTATTATGCTATAGTTTTGCAAGAAAAGCTATTCTTTCCTCGATTTTCCCTAAAATCAAAGTTGGTTTAGCAAATACGATGAACATGGATTCTCATAATCATCTCCATTGTTTTCATGATTGGGCTACAATAACACTTTCTTCTAATTGGGACACACGATATTGATACTTTGGTTTTGAAATGAAAGCTTTTTTTTTCCACCATTTTCCTTAGAATCAGAGTTCATCCCTTAAATATGATAAAGTTGGATTCTCATAATAATCTTTATTTTTTTCATGATTAGGCTACAGAAACACTTTCTTCTTATTTGGATACACGATATCAATGCTTTGGTTTTGCAGTCAATGCTTTTCTTGCCATTATTTTCCTTTGAATCAAAGTTCACCCCTTAAATGTTACATTTATGGATTCTCATAATAATCACCATTCTTTGCATGATTGGTGTACAAAAACACTTTCTTCTAATTGGGATGCACAATATTGATGCTTTGGCTTTGCAAGAAAAGCTTTTTTTTCTACCATTTCCTTATAACCAAAGCTCATCTCTTAAATGTGACGAACATGGATTCTCATAATAATCCCCATTCCTTCCATGATTAGGCAACAAGACACCTTTCTCTAATTAGGATAGATGAGTTTAATGCTTTGGTTTTACAAGAAAAACTTTTTTCTCCACCATTTTTCCTAGGATTAACTTTCATCCCTTTAATGTGATGAACATGGATTCTCACAATATTGTCTATTCTTTTCACAATTGGGCTATAAAAACACCTTCTTTTAATTGGGATACATAATACTAATGTTTTGGTTTTGTAAGAAATAGCTTTTTTTTCTACCATTTTCATTAGAGTCAAAGTTCATCCCTCAAGTGTGATAAATAAGGATTCTAGTAATAACCTCCATTCTTTTCATGATTGGAATACAAAAACACCTTCCAATTGGCATACATGATATTGATGCTCTGGTCTAGCAAGAAAATCTTTTCTTTCCACTATTTTCCTTAGAATCAAAGTTTATCCCTTAAATGTGATAAACATGGATTTTTGTAATAATTTTCCTTCTTTTCATGATTAGGCTACAAAAACACCTTATTCTAATTGGGGGACATGATATTGATGCTTTTGTTTTGCAGCAAAAAGTTTCTTTCCATCATTTTCCTTAGAGTCAAGGTTTGTTAATAAAATATGATGAACATGGATTCTTGTAATAATCTTCGTTATTTTCATGATTGGGCAACAAGACTAGCTTCTTTTAATTGGGACACACAGCATTAATGCTTTTGTTTTGCAAGAAAAGCTTTTCTTTTCACCATTTTCCTTAGAATCAAAGTTTATCTCTCAAAATGTGACGAACTTGGATTCTCATAATAATATCCATTCTTTTGATGATTGGGCTATAAAAACACCTACTTCTAATTGGGATACATGATATTAATGCTTTTATTTTGCAATAAATCTTTTCTTTTCACATTTTTCTTAGAATTAAAGTTCGTCCCTCAAATGGAAATATATGAGACTTATAAAAAAAAACTTAATGGAAAAGATCTCTAATGGTTTAAAATAAAAATAAAAGAAAATAAAAATCTAAAAAAAATCTAAAAGTTTGAAGGATGGAAGGAGTAAACGTTGATTAATTGACAAGAATCCTCGTCACAATCAATACAAGGGTTAGATGTCACTTTTAGTGATGAGGAACCTAAAGGTAAATCTCATAAACTCACCACCAAGAAGACTTGGATAAAAGAAAAGAACTAAAAATAATCAGCTACTCTATGATTAACTCTGAGTATCCTAAAAACAAGCATAAGGTCCCCTATCTGTAGTAAAGGATTGGCCAAAAGCCTTTACAAGAAAAGGAAACTAAATCCTAAGTAATTAATTAAGATATTGCTTCCTCACAAAGAAAATAAAATACTCAATGGAATTAATATCCTTGAAAGCTATGGAGTTAAAACCTTTCTAAAAAATAAAACCAAATAACTTGGAGATTAAGTAATAATTTGCATACTAGAACTTTCCTAATTTGGATGTTTTTAACTTTCTTGCTCAAGATGACTTTTAGAATCTTCAAAGATCTTTCTTATCGAGCATGTAATGCACTAAGTTGACTCATTTAGACCTTGATCGTGTGATTGGGCCTATATATTCGAACTCCTTCTCTTTTAGGCCTTCTAACTTGGGTTAACCATGATGTGGCACATTATTGTCCCCTTTGTTGAGAAGGATATGCCCTTAAGCCCACACTATCTCCATCATCTAAGGTTTCCTCCAATTAGGTTATAAGATCTTGAACATTGAATGTGGTGCTCACATTAGATTCTTTGGGTAAATCAAGCTTGTAAGCATTGTCATTTACCTTCTCAAGGACCCTAAAAGGACTAGCCTGTGGCATTAGCTTAGACTTCCTTTGATTAGGAAACCTCTCCTTGCAAAAGTGAATCCATACAAGATCTCTCAATTTGAATAGAACTTATTTTCTCATCTTGATCTGTTCTCTAACTTCCTTGTTAATATTCTTCACCATTTGAGACTTCTTCACTCCATCTATTCCTATTCACCATCATCCGAAGCAAAGCTGAAAGTATTCTATTCACCACCTCAATTTGCTCATTAGTTTATGGATGACAAGCTGTGCTAAATAATTTGGTTCCAAGCTTCTTTATATAATTCAATGCTTTTAATGTTTTTTTTCACCAAAATATCAAGCAATACCTCTATTGTGAGGTTCATGCACCAAAAGCTCTTGAATTGAACAAAAAGGAATGCATAATCGACCAAACCTAAAGAAAAATTCTTCATACAAAAAATAACCCTTTCCTTTGCCCCATTTGTACATTTTTATAGATCTTTGCAAAGTGCGAGTCCTCTTTGTATAATTTTATCATCAAATCAAGCCTTATTAATCTCGTATTAAGCATAGAGATTAGTGCATACCTTCATAAAAGTGCATAAGCTACAATGCTGACATTCCCTTTTTTATACATGATTACATAAGGAAATGTCTCCAAAAACTCCATCCACTTGTCATGTCTCCTATTTAGCTTGCTTTGCCCCTTTAAATGTTTTAATGACTCATGATCTGTATGAATCACAAACTCTTTAGATAATAAGCAATATTACCCAGTTTCCACTGCCTAAATCAGCATATAGAACTCTTTATCATAGGTTGAGTAGTTAAGATGAAAACCACTCAACTCCTTGCTAAAGTAGGCAATAGGACACCCATCTTGCTTCAGAATAACTCCAATCATAATTCCTAACTCATTACATTCCACTTCAAAGGTCTTAGAGAAATCAAGTAATGCTATGGGAGCCAAACTTAATTTTTCCTTAATCAAGTCAAAACTTTGCTATGCTACCTCAATCCACTTAGACTCTATTTCTTTTTTCATGCACTCAATCAAAGGAGCTAGAATAGTCTGAATTTCTTCACAAGGCATCTATAGAAGGATACCAAGCCATGAAAACTTTAGACTTTAGCAATATTTATGGGAATTGACCATTCCTTGATAGCTTTCACCTTTTCTTCATCAACCTCCACTCGATTTCAGGAAACGACATAGATAAGAAAAACTAGATGATGCTTGCAAAAGGTATAGTTCTTGAGGTTGGCAAATAGCTTCTCTTCTCTAAACACTTCAAACACCTTTGTAAACTGCCTTATATGTTCATCAAAGCTCTTACTATAGACAAGTATGTCATCAAAATAAACAACAACAAATGACCAAAGAATATTTGTAAAACATGGTTCATTAGCCATATAAATGTGCTAGGAGCACTAGACAAGCCAAAGAGCAAGATGTCCATTCAAATAACCTTAACTTAGTTTTTAAAGCTGTTTTCCATTCATCACCTTCCTTTATTCAAATTTGATGGTATCCACTCTTGAGATCAATCTTTGGAAAAGTAGAGGAACTATGCAACTCATCCAACATGTCATCAAGCTATGGGAGGGATAGCAATATTTGACGATAATCTTCTTAATAGCTTAACTATCTACACATGTACGCATCGATCCATCTTTCTTAGGCACCAAAAGAGTTGGTACTGCACATAGACTCATGGATTTTTGAATAAAGCCCTTTTCTATCAACTCTATTACTTATGATTAGAGCTTCTTAGCTTTTTCTAGGTTACATCGATATACTGGTCCATTGGGTAAGGTTAAGCTAGGTATTAGATCAATCTGATGCTCTATACCATAGATTGGTGGTAACTTCTTAAAAATTCTTCTAAAAAACATCTAAAACTTCTTTTAATATCTTATCTAATTTTGGATGGATAGCTTCATTTTCACCTGAAATCTCTTTAACTATCAATAAGTAATCTCATTAGACATTAAAGCATGTTTTACCTCCCTCTTATTGGCAAATAAGCTCTCATTCATTACTTTAATGATCGCCAACTGGTCTTACATTACTTGGGAAGGATTGAAAGGTGTTAATATCACACATTTACCATCCTTGGACATAGAATAGGTGTTTGCATATCCATGATGCACAACTTCTTGGTCAAACTACTAAGGTGTTCTAAGAAGCACATGGCCAACATTCATTAGTACCATATCACACATTACTTCATCCTTGTACCTACTTACGGTAAATGGCAGCTTCACCTATTTTGTAACCCTTAGGTCTCCGTCATTATTTAGCCATTGATAAAGATGTGGATGCTTAGTAGTAGTAAGGTTTAGTTTATTAATCGATGTAGTCGAGGCTACATTAGTACAACTTCCCCCATCAATGATTAAACCACATACCTTGCCATTAATGTTGCAATAGGTGTAGAAGATATTCTTCTATTATTCCTTCTCTTTCAAGGATTGTACGGCAAGATTACAGCGAATAATAAGCAATTCTCCTTTCTCAAGAGGTGAAAGTTGCTCTTCTTCCACTTTTATTTTTGAATATGACTCATTTTCACTAACAACTTCTTTAACTAATCCACGGACAATCATTACTTCTGGTTAAGACATTGAGAAGCTATGTGTCCAAGCCAAAGGCACTTAAAACACTTGATGTCATGCATTCTTATTGAATGTTAGGAATTTTTAACTTTCTTTTTCCTTTTTTAACCACAATCACCTTTGTAGGATCCTTATTTTCTTCAAGTTTTGTTATCATTTTAGATATATAAGATAAAAAAGATGATGAATTGTAAAGTTTACTTACCCAAGATGTGCCTCTCTTACACTACCTTTTACTCTTCACAGCCAATGTCATCACATTATGCAATGTCATATGGTTGTAACTCTATGAAATTTGCAATCTCTTTCTATAACCCACTAATGAATCTCGTAATGGTTTGTTCTTGAGCCTTTTATAGATCACACCATATCATTAACAACTCAAACTCTTTCACATTCCTCAACATAGGCTTCTATTTGCAAAGTTTTTAATTTGAAGAATATCTCTTGCTTATAGTACTGAGGTACAAACCACTTTTCTATAAGCCTTAATGTCGAGACTAGATTTTCTCCTTCACACCTTCTTTGCACCTTCACATTCTCTCACCATAAATTAGCATAATTAACAAACTTTTTAGCTACAAGTTTTACCTTTTTAGCCTTGGTGTATTTTTAACACTCAAAAACTTTCTCAACACATTATACCCACTCTAAGTACTCTTTGTGAGAGTTTGTTCCATAGAAAAGTGGAATATTTATCTTGATATTATCAAAGGTTCTTGGCTGCCAGCGTTGCTTTAATGCTTCTTTAGGTTTATCTTTTATGCTCAAATCATCATACTTATCACCTTCATCATGATCAACCCTTTGTCGTTAAAAGTGATTGCATTGTGGCTATTTCACAACCAATCTTTCCACTATGCATATAAGTTGATCCATGCGTGTACAAAGCTCTTCGTTATTGCATTCAAAGGCTACAAGATGATTTTGTTCAAATCTCATTCCTTGTTGCAATATCAGATTTACTAATGTATGGGTCTCACTACCTTCTAAAACTCTAAAACATAAAAAAAACCCTACTCTAATAACAATAATGATGAGCGTTATCAGAATAGAACTTAGTAGAAAAAAATCTCTAATGGTTCAAAACAAAAATAAAAGGAAATAAAAGTCTAAAAAGAATCTAAACGTTGGGAACGATGGAAGGAATAAGCCTTGATTGATTGATAAAAATCCTCACCACAATCAATACAAGGGTTGGACACCACTTGTAGGGATGAGAAACCTAAAAGATAAGTCTTACAAACTCACCATCAAGAAGACTTGGATAAAAGAAAAAACTAAAAATAATTAGCTACTTTATTGGTTAACTCTAAATGTCCCAAAAACAAGCATAAGATCCCTTATTTTAGTAGAGAATTGGCGAAAAGCCATTACAAGAAAAAGAAACTAAATCCTCAGTAATTAATTGAGATATTTCTTCCTTATAAAGAACATAAAATAGTTAAAGAAATTAATTTCTTGCAAGCTAAGGAATTAAAACCTTTCTTAAAATAAAAAATAAAAGCCTTGGAGATTAATTAATAATTTGCACACCAAAAATTTCCTAATTTAGATGCTGTTGACTTTTTTGCTCAAGGAAACTTTCAAAATCTTTAAAGATTTTTCTTATTAAGCACATAATGCACCAAGTTGACTCTTTTAGCCCTTGATCATGTGATCGGGTCTGTAGACTCATACTTCTTCTCTTTTAGGCCTTCCAACTTAGGCCAGCCATGATGTTGCATATTAGATTCTCATAATAATCACCATTCTTTGCATGATTGGGCTATAAAACACCTTCTTTTAATTGAAATGCATGATATTGATGGTCTGATTTTATAAGAAAGCTTTTTTTCCACTATTTTCCTTAGAATAGATGTTTATCCGTTAAATGTTATAAACTTGGATTAATGGAGAATAACTTGCACAAACAACTATTTCCAACCATTCTCATTATCCTATGTGAGGAATTAGGGTTCCAATTACTTAGGCAAAGACTAAATGCATGAAGCAAGCTTTATAAGGATTAATCATAGAAATATAAGGAAAAGAGGATGTTCAAAACAAATCAGATGCATTGCCAAGATTTATCATTTTTTTACACTGTGTTGAGGCTAAAAAAGGTGAAGAATAAAGCTTGGAGTCCAATTTGCATGTTCAAGATGGGAGCATAATTTGCATGTATTCATTTACCTATAGTGTAGGATTTCAGATTTCTAATTTTTTGAATAAGAATTTGACGTTTCAATTTTTAATTTGTTTATATAATTCCTAATCAGATAATGATAAGGAGTAGACTTTATCCTTATCGATTACAATTTGGATTATGTTTAGGATTTTTAAGTTTTTTAGATAAATCCTAATTAGATTTGGATAAGGAGTAGAATTTGTCTTTATTGATTAGGATTGTCTTTGTTTAGTTAGGACTCTACAGATTTGAAGCCTATATAAGGCTGTCTCATTCATGTTATTCAGCAAATTGGATAAAAAAATATCTTGGGAGTTTTTTCACTTTGTCAAAACTTTTTTTTTTGTTCTTTAAATAAGAACTCAAATTGATCCTATTAAGGTAACTTATGGTGATCAAGATTCTTATAACTTTGGTTCTAATCAGCAGGTTTGATTAGCATCAAGTTCTTTTTGCTTGATCTTTGAAATGATCCTAGAGGTCTAATTCCATCCAATTAGGTTTTAGGTTGTATTTTTAGCCTAAGGTTCACATTATGAATTCTCTTAATAATCCTTATTCTTTCATGATTAGACAACAAAACACCTTCTCTAATTGAGGGGCATGATATTAGAGCTATTACAAAGAAAGCTTTTTGTTCCACTATTTTCCTAAGAATCAAGGATTAACTCTCAAATAGGACAAACATGGATTCTCATAATAATCTTTATTCCTTTTGTGATTAGGCTAGGAAAACACATTCTTCTAATTGGAATTAAAACTTTTCTAAAAAATGAAAGCCATGGCGATAAAGTAATATTCTACACACCAAAATTTTCCTAATTTGGATATCGCTGACTTTCTTGCTCAAGAAGACTCTTTTAAAATCTTCAAGGATTTTCCTTATTGAGCACAGAATGCAGGAAGTTGACTCTTTTAGCCCTTGATCATTTGATTGGGCTTGTATACCTTAATGCCTGCCTTTTTAAGCCTTCTAACTTAGGCCAACCATGATATGGCACATTAGTTCCTGCCTCAAGTAAAATGAACATGGATTCTTGTAATAATCTTCACTCTATTCATGATTGGGATGCAAAAACAACTTGTAATTGGCATACACGATATTGATGCTTTGGTTTAGTAAGAAAAGCTTTTCTTTCCACTATTTTACTTAGAATTAGAGTTCATCCATCAAATAAAAAGAAAATGGATTCTCATAATAATCTTAATTATTTTCATGATTGGGCTACAAAAACACATTTTTTTAACCAGGATACGCGATATTGATTCATTGGTTTCGCAGGAAAAGCCTTTCTTTCTATAATTTTCCTTAGAGTCAAGGTTTGCTACTAAAACATGATGAACATGAATTCTTGCAATAATTTTCATAATTAGGTAGCAAGAACACCTTTTTCTAATTAGGGCACAAGATATTAATGTTTTTATTTTGCAAGAAAAGCTTTTCTTTCCACCATTTTCCTTAAAATCAAAGTTCATCCCTTAAATGTGACAATTTTGGATTTTTATAGTAATCTTAATTCTTTTCATGATTGGGCTACAAAAACACTTTCTTTTAATTAGGATACAAGATATTGATTCCCTGCATTCACAAGAAATCTTTTCCTTTCCATCATTTTCCTTAGAATTAAAGTTCACCCCTCAAATGTGATGAACATGGACCCTTATAAGAATCCTCATTCTTTTCGTGATTAGGATGCAAAAACACCTTTTTCTAATTGGTATACAAGATATTGATTCTTTGGATTCATAAGAAATACTTTTCTTTCCACCATTTTTCTTAGAATCAAAGTTCACACCTTAAGTGTAAAGAACATGAATTCTCATAATAATCCTCATTCTTTTCTAAGATGCAAAAACACCTTTTTTTAATTAGCATGCACGATATTGATACTTTGGTTAACAAAAAAGCTTTCATTTTTGCTATTTTTCATTGAATTAAAGTTTGTCCTTCCCTCAAATGTAAGGAACATGGATTCTGGTAATAATCTTAGTTATTTTTGTAACAAGGCTACAAAACAACTTTTGCTAGTTGGGATACACGATATTAATGCTTTGATTATGTAGGAAATGTTTTTCTTTCTGCCATTTTCCTTTGAGTCCAACGTTTTCCCTCAAATATAACAAACATGGATTCTCATAAAAATCTTCATTTGCTTCATGATTAGGTGACAAAGATAGCAACATCTATTTAGGATACATGATATTAATGTTTTGGTTTTGTAAGAAAAGCTTTTCTTTTCAGAATTTTACTTTGAATCAGAGTTCATACCTTAAATATGATGAACATGGATTCTCACAGTAAGCGTCATTCTTTTCATGATTGGGCTCCAAAAAAAATGTTTTTCTAACTGGCATACATGATATTGATGCCTTGGTTTCGCAAGAAAAGCTTTTTTTTCCACCATTTTCCTTAGAGTCAAGGTTTGTTACTTAAACATGAAGACCATGAATTCTTGTAATAATCTCTATTATTTTCATGATTGGGTAGCAAGAACAACTTTTTCTAATTGGGGCACATGATATTGGCACTTTCATTTTATAGAAAAAGCTTTTCTTTCTACCATTTTTCTTAAAATCAAAGTTCATCCCTCAAATGTGATGAATTCATATTCTCATAATTATCTTAATTTTTTTTCATGATTGGGCTACAAAAACACCTTCTTCTAATTAGGATAAAAGGTATTGATTCTTTAGTTTCATGAGAAATGCTTTCCTTTTCACCATTTTTCTTAGAATCAAAGTTTGCCCCATAAATGTGACGAACATGGATTCTCATAATAATCCCCATTCTTTTCATGAGTGGGATGCAAAAATACCTTCTTGTAATTGGCATGCATGATATTGATGCTTTATTTCCACAAAAAAGCTTTCTTTTTCACTATGTTTCATAGAATCAAAGTTCGTCCCTTAAATGTGAGGAATATGGATTCTTGTAACAATCTTGGTTATTTTGGTGACTGGGCTACGAAAAAGGTTCTACTAATTGGGATACACGATATTGATGCTTTGATTATGTAGGAAATGTTTTTCTTTCCACCATTTTCCTTTAAGTCAAATGTTGTCCCTCAAATGTGGCAAACACGGATTCTCATAATAATCTTCATTCGCCTCATGATTACGTGACAAAAATACCAACATCTATTTAAGATACATGATATTGATGTTTTAGTTTTGTAAGAAAATGTTTTCTTTCTATAATTTTACTTCGAATCCAAATTCATCCTTCAAATATGATGAACATGGGTTCTCACAATAATCTTCATTATTTTTATGATTGGGCTACTAAAAACACATTCTTATAATTAGATACATGATATTGATGCTATGGTTTCGCGAGAAAGCTTTTCATTATACCATTTTCCTTAGAGTCAAGGTTTCCTACTCAAACATGACAAACATTAATTCTAGTAATAATCTCCATTATTTTCATGGTTGGATAGCAAGAACACCTTCTTCTAATTGGGGCACACGATATTGAGCTTTCATTTTGCAAGAAAAGCTTTTCTTTCCACCATTTTTCTTAAAATCAAAGTTCATCCTTTAAATGTGATGAATTTGGATTGTCATAATAATCCTAATTCTTTTCATGATTGGGCTACAAAAACACCTTATTCTAATCAGGATACTAAATATTGATTCTTTGCTTTCACAAGAAATGCTTTCTTTTCCATCATTTTCCTTAGAATCAAAGTTTGTCCCTCAAATGTGAGAAACGTGGATTCTAATAATAATCCTCGTTCATTTTGTGAGTGGATGCAAAAACACCTTTTTGTAATTGGCATGCATAATATTGATGCTTTGGTTTCACAAAAAAGCTTTTCTTTTTGCTATTTATCGTAGAATCAATGTTCCTCCCTCAAATATGATGAACATGGATTCTTGTTATATTGTTGGTTAATTTCATGACTAGGCTACAAAACAACTTCTACTAATTAGGATACATGATATTGATACTTTTATTTTGTAGGAAATGTTTTTTTTTCATCCTTTGAGTCAAACATTGCCCCTAAAATGTGAAAAATATGGATTCTCATAATAATCTTCATTTGCTTCATGATTGGTTGATAAAAACACCAACATCTATTAGGAATACATGATATTGATGCTTTGGTTTTGCAAGAAAAGCTTTTCTTTCCACCATTTTCCTTATAATCAAATTTTGTTCATCAAATGTGATGAACATGGATTACTGTAATAATCTCCATTATTTTCGTGATTAGGCTATAAGCACACCTTCTTCTAATTAGGACACATTCTTTGGTTTTCCAAGAAAAGCTTTTATTTTCACCATTTTCCTTAGGATCAAAGTTCGTCCTTCAAATGTGATGAGCTTGGATTCATGTAATAATCCCTATTCCTTTCATGATTGGTCGACAAAAACACCTTTTTCCGATTGGGATACATGATTTTGATGCTTTGGTTTTACAATAAATGTTTTTTTCCACTATTTTCCTTATAATCAATGCTTATCATTCAAATGTGATGAACATGGATTCTTATAATAATCTCAATTATTTTAAGGATTACGCTACAAGAACACCTTTTTCTAATTAAGATACACAAAGTGATCAATCTTGGCAATGCATATAATTAGGACACACCTTTTTCACCCTTTTTAGCCTTATCACGATACAAAAAAGTGACCAATCTTGGCAATGCATATAATTCATCTTCATATAATTCATCTTGAAGAGCCTTTTTTGCTTTCATTTCCATGATAAATCCTTGCAAAGCTTTCATCATGCATTTAGTGTTTGCCCGAGTCATTAGACTCTAATTCCTCACAATGGATCATAGGAATGGTTAGAAATTGGTGTTTGTGTAAGTTGATCTCCGACAAAAATACTTTTTTTTCACTATTTTCCTTAGAATCAAAGTTCATCCCTCAAATGTGACGAGCATGAATTCTTATAATAATCTCTACTCTTTTCATGATTAGGCTACAAAAGCACACTTCTTTTGATTAGGATAGACGATATTAATGCTTTGGTTTTGTAATACATATGTTTCTTTCCACCATTTTTCTTAGAATCAAAGTTCATCTCTTAAATGGGATGAACATTGATTCTTGTAATAATCTCCATTTTTTAATTATTAGGCTACAAAAATACCTTTTTCTAACTGGGATACATAACACTTATGGTTTGGATTTGCAAGAAAAGGTTTTCTTTCCACTATTTTCCTTGGAATTAACATTCATCTTAAATGTGATGAAATGGATTCTAGTAACACTGCTTATTCATTTCAGGATTGGGCCATAAAAATACCTTTTTCTAATTGGGATACATGATATTGACGCTGTGGTTTTTGAAGGAAAGCATTTCCATCCACCATTTTTCTTAGAATTAAAGTTTACCCCTCAATATGTGATGAACTAGGATTCTTGTAATAATCACCACTCTTCCCAAGATTAGGCCCCTAAAAATAACTTTTTCTAATTGGAATACATGATACTGATGCTTTGGTTTTACAAAAAAAGCTTTTCCTTCCATTATTTTCTTTAGAATCAAAGTTCATCGCTCAAATGTGACAATCATGGATTTTCACAATTAATCTCCATTATTTTTGTGATTATGTAACAAAAACACATTCTTCTAATTGGGATACATGATTTTTTTCTTCAATTTTGCAAGACAAGATTTTTTCTTTTCATCATTTTTTTTTTAGAATCAAAGTTTATCCTTTAAATGTGATGAACATGGATTCTCATAATAATCTATTTTTTTTCATGATTGGGATGCAAAAACATCTTTTTCTATTTAGGAACAAGATATTGACACTTTGGCTTCACATGAAAAGCTTTTCTTTTCACTAATTTCTTTAGAATCAAAGTTCATCCCTCGATTATGAGGGACATCAATTCTTCTAACAATCTCCATTTTTTCATGATTAGGACAAAAAACATGTTTTTCTAATTAGGATATATGATATTGACGCTTTGGTTTCACAAGAAAAACTTTTCTTTCCATTATTTCCCTTATAATTAAAGTTCATCCATTAAATGTGACAAACATAGATTCCTATTAAAATCTCCAGTATTTTCATGATTGGGCTACAAGAACCCCTTCTTCCAATTAGGACACATGACATTGATGCTTTGGTTTTACACGAGAAGCTTTATTTTCAATTATTTTGCTTAGAATCAAAACTCATCCCTCAAACGTGATAGACTTGGATCCTCATAATAATCTCCATTCTTTTCATGATTTTGTTACAAAAACACCTTCATTTAATTAGGATACATGACATTGATGCTTTGGTTTTGCAATTAATGCTTTTTCGTCCACCGTTTTCCTTAAAATCAAAGTTAGTCCTTCAAATGTGATGAATATGGATTCTCATCATAATTTCCATCTTTTTGCATGATTGGGCCATAAAAAGACCTTCTTCTAGTTGGGATACATGATATTCCTTCTTTAATTTTGCAAACAATGCTTTTCTTTACACTATTTTCCTAAGAATCAAAGTTTATCCTTTAAATGTGATAAACATGGATTCTCATAATAGTCTTGATTCTTTTCAGGATTGGGCCACAAAACACTTCTTCTATTTGGGATACATGATATTTATGCTTTGTTTTTATAAGAAAAGCTTTTCTTTCCACCATTTTCCTTAGAATCGACTATTATCCCTCTAATATGACAAACTTGGATTCGCTTAAATAATTCCTATTCTTTTCATGTTTGGGTTATAAAAATAGTTTCTTCTAATTTTTATACATGATACTGATGTACTGGTTTTGCAATAAATGCTTTTCTCTTTACCATTTTCCTTGCAATCAAAGTTAGTCCCTCTAATGTGACGAATATGGATTCTCATAATAATCTTTATTCCTTGCATGATTGGGCTACAAAAAGACTTGCTTGTTAGGATACATGATATTGATTCTTTGGAGTTGCCAAAAAAAATTCTTTCCACCATTTTTCTTAGAATCAAAGTTCATCCTTTAAATGTGATGGACATGGATTCTCATAATAATCTCCATTCTTTTCATGATTGGGCTACAACTCCTTCTTCTAATTGGAATGCATGATATTAATGCTCTGGTTTTACAAGAAAGGCTTTTGTTTCCATCATTTTCCTAAGAATCAAAGTTCATCCCTCAAATGTGACCAGCTTTGATTCTCATAATAATCTCCATTCTTTTCACGATTGGGCTGCAAAAAACACTTTTTTTAATTGGGATACCTGATATTGATGCTTTGGTTTTGCAATAAGTGCTTCTTTTTCCACCATTTTCCTCAAATGTAACTATATGAATTCTTATAATAATCTTCATTCTTTTAATGATTAGGCCACAAAAAGACCTTCTTCTTGTTACATGATATTGGTTCTTTTGTTTTGCAAAAAACACTTTTGTTTGCACCATTTTTCTTAGAATCAAAATTCATTCCTTAAATGTGATCAACGTGGATTCTCATAATAATCCCCATTCTTTTCATGATTGGGCTAACAAAACACCTTCGTCTAATAAGGATACACAATATTGATGCTTTAGTTTCACAAGAAAAATTTTTTTTCACCATTTTCCTTAAAATCAAAGTTTAACCCTCAAATTAGATGAACAATGATTTTTATAATAATCCCCATTCTTTTTCCTGATTGGGCTAAAGAATACCTTTTTCTAATTGGGATATATGATATTGATTCTTTGGTTTTGCAAGAAAAGTTTTTCTTTCCAACATTTTCCTTAGAATCAAAGATCATCCTTTAAATATGATAAACATGGTTCTTGTAATAATCTCTATTTTTACATGATTGAGCTATGAGAACACCATTTTCTGATTAGGATACACAATATTAATGCTTTGATATCAAAAGATAAGGTTTTCTTTCCTTTATTTTACATAGAATAAAAGTTCATCCCCTAAATGTGATGAAAAATGATTCTCATAGTAATTGTCATTCATTTAGTGATTGGGCAACAAAAACACCTTTATTTAATTGAGGTTCGTATTTGTAAAAAAAAAGCTTTTCTTTCTACCATTTTCCTTAGAATCAAAGTTTATCCCTCAAAAGTGACAAACATGGATTCTCATAATAATCTCTATTCTTTTTAAGATAAGGCTACAAAACACCTTTTTCTAATTGACTACATGATACAGATGCTTTAGTTTTGCAATAAATGTTTTTTTTACCATTTTCCTTAGAATCAAAGTTTATCCCTTAAATATGTCAAGCAATGATTCCCATAATAATCTCCATTCCTATCATGATTCGGTGATGAAAGTATCTTTTTGTAATTGGGATACATGATATTTATGCTTTGCTTTTGTAAGAAAAGCTTTCCTTTCCATGTTTTCCTTTGACTCAAACCTTATCCTTCAAAAGTGTATACATGGATTCTCATAATAATCTTCAATTCTTTCATGATTGGGCAATAAAAACACCTTCTCTTAATT
Organism: Adansonia digitata; assembly: GCA_029448705.1. Classification (NCBI taxonomy): domain Eukaryota; kingdom Viridiplantae; phylum Streptophyta; class Magnoliopsida; order Malvales; family Malvaceae; genus Adansonia; species Adansonia digitata. The sequence goes on from JAQSVH010201101.1 coordinate 31,992, forward strand.
GGGATACATGATATTGATGCTTTGGTTTTGCATGACAAACTTTTCTTTCCACCATTTTCCTTAAAATCAAAATTTGTCACTTAAATTTGATGAACACGAATTTTTTATTTTCATATTAGGCTATAAAAACACCTTTTTTTAATTGGGATACATGATATTAAGGCTTTGGATTTGCAAGAAAAGCTTTTTTTACCCTTTGAATCAAGGTTTGTCCCTAAAATATGATGAACTTGGATTCTCGTAATAATCTCCATTCTTTTAATGGTTGGGCTAAAAAATATGTTCTAAAAATTAGAGTACATGATATTGATGCTTTGCTTTTGCAATAAATATGGCAAAATGGATTCTTATATTAATCTTCATTTCTATCATGATAGGGCTACGAAAACACCTTTTCTAATTTGGATACACGATATTGATACTTTGGTTTTGTAAAAAAAGCTTTTTTTTTCATGTTTTCCTTAAAATCAAAGCTCATCATTCAATATGTCAAACATGGATTCCTATAATAATCTTGAATCCCTTCATGGCTTGACTATACTAACACCTTTTTCTAAATGGGATACGTGATATTAATGCTTTAGTTTTACAGGAAAAGCTTTTCTTTCCACCGTGTTCCTTAAAATCAAAGTTCACCCTTTAAATGTGACGAATAAGGATTCTTATAACAATATCTATTCTTTTCATGATTGGGCTATAAAAATACCTTCTTTTAATTTTGATACACGATATTGGCACTTTGGTTTTGCAAGAAAAGCTTTTTTTTAGTGGCTAAGTTAAAGCGTTCAATGATTTTTTAGCCTACCACCTTTTTATTTTTTTCAAGGTTGAGCTTATTCAATTAAAGCTAATGCTAAGCTGTCCTTCCCTTATTCCAGAGAAAGCAGGGACTTTTTTTCCCTTTTTTTTAGTTACTGACCTGGGTTAAAAAAACACTTTCTTTTAATTGGGATACACAATATTGATGCTTTGGTTTTGCAAGAAAAGCTTTCCTTTCCACTATTTTTCTTAGAATCAAAGTTTAGCCTTAAATTATGACGAACATCGATTCTTATAATAAGCTCCATTTTTTTCATTATTTGGCCAAGAAAATGCCTTCTTCTAAGGAAAAGCTTTTCTTTATACCATTTTCATTAGAATTAGAGTTTATCCTTTAAATGTGACAAACATTGATTCTCATAATAATCGTCTATCTTTACATGATTGGGATAAGAAATGCCTTCTTCTAATTAGATGCATGACATTGATTCTTCCATTTTGCAAGAAAAACTTCTCTTTCTAGCATTTTTCTCAATATCAAAGTCATACCTCAAATGTGAAGAATGTGGATTCTCATAAAGTCTCCAATCTTTGCATGATTAGGATACTGATACACATTCTTTTAATTGGGATATTGATGCTTTGGTTTTGTAAGATAGTTTCTTTTCTAGTATATTTCTTAGAATAAAAGTTCATCCTTCAAATGTGACATACATGGATTCTTGTGATTATCTACTTTATTTTCCTGATTAGGCTATAAGAACACCTTCTTCTAATTGGGACACATGTTATTGATGCTTTGGTTTTGCAAGAACAGCTTTTATTTTCTCTATTATCCTTAGAATCAAAGATCATCCCTTAAATATGACAAACTTGGGTTCTCGAAATAATCTCCATTCCATTCATGGTTAGGCCACAGAAACTTCTCCTTCAAATTCATATACACGATATTGATGCTTAGGTTCTACAATAAATGCTTTTTTTCCATAATTTTTCTTAAAACCAAAGTTTGCCCCTAAATTGTGATGAACATGGATTTTTGTAATAATACCCATTCTTTACACAGGAAATGATATTGATGCTTTGTTTTCACAGGAAAAAAATTTTTTACACCATTTTTCTTAGAATAAAAGTTCATCATTCAAATGAGATGAACATGGATTCTCATAATTATCTCTAATTTTTACATGACTAGACTATAAGAACACTATTTTCTAATTTGGATACATAATGTTGATTTTGTTCTACCATTTTCCTAGAATCAATGTTCAACCCTAAAAAATAACAGACATGGATTCTCAAAACTTTCCCCATTTCTTTCATGATTAGGCTAAAAAATGCTTTCTTCTAACTAAATTACATGATATTGAATCTTTGGTTTTGTAATAAATTCTTTTATTTCCATGTTTTTTTTTGGAATCAATGTTCGTCCCTCAAATGTGATGAATATGGATTCTTGTAATTATCTCTAGTTTTTCCATGATTGGGCTGCAAAAACTCTTTCTTCTAATTGGGATATATGACGATGATGCTTTGTTTTTATAACAAACGATTTTTTCACCATTTTTCTTAGAACCAAAGTTCATCCCTAAAATGTGGCAAACTTGGATTCTTGTTATAATCTCTAATCCTCTCATGATTGGTAATAAAAACACGTGCTTCTAATTGGGATACATGATTAACGCTTTCGTTTTGCATGAAAAGTTTTTCTTTCCACCATTTTTCTTAGAATCAAAGTTCATCCTTTAATTATGACAAACATGGATTCTTTTAATAATCTCCATTCCTTTTATAATTGGACTGCAAAAACACCTTATTTTAATTGAGATACACGATATTGATGCTTTGTTTTGCAGAAAAAGCTTTTCTTTTTACTATTTTCCTTTGAATCAAAAATCATCCCTTAAATGCGATAAACATGGATTCTTGTAATAATCTCCATTCCTTTCATGATTAGGTGTCAAAATCACCATCTTTTAATTAGGATACACTATGTTGATGCTTTAGTTTTGCAATAAATGCTTTTCTTTAAACTATTTTCCTTAGAATCAAAGTTTGTCCCTCAAATATGATAAACTTGGACTCCCATAATAATCTCTATTTCTTTCATGATTTGGCCACAACACTTTCTTCTAATTAGGATGCATTAATTGATGCTTTGCTTTTATAAGAAAAGCTTTTCTTTTCACCATTTCTTTTAGAATTAAAGTTTATCTCTCAAATGTGATGAACATTGATCTTATACTAGTCATCACTCTTTTCATGATTGGGCTACAAAATATCATTTTTCTAATTAGGATACACAATATTCAAAAGCTTTCATTTCCATCATTTTATTTAGAATCAAAATTCATCTTTCAAATGAGACAAACAAGGATTCTCATAATAATCTCAATTCTTTTCCCAATTGGGATACAAAAACACCTTTATCTAATTAGGATACATTATTGATACTTCGATTTCACAACAAAAGCTTCTCTGCCTGCTATTTTCCTTAGAATAAAAGTCCATCCTTCAAATGTGACGAGCATGGATTCTCATAATATCTCTCTTATTTTCGTGAATGGGCAGCAAGAATATCTTTTTATAATTAGGACACATGATATTGATTCTCTGGCTTCACAAAAAAGCTTTTGTTTCCTATATTTTCTTCAAAATCAAAAATCGACCCTCAAATGTGATGAACATGGTTCCTTCGAATAATCTCCATTCTTTTTTGGATTGGGTTACAAAAACACCTTATTCTAATTGGGATACATGATATTGATGTTTTTGTTTTGCAATAAATGTTTTTCCTTCCATCATTTTCTTTAGAAGCAAAGTTCATCCCTTACATGTGATGGACATGGATTATTGTATTAATCTCCATTTTTTATATGATTGGGCAACCATATCACCTTCTTCTGAAAGGGATACACAATATTGATGGTTTGGCTTCACTAGAAAAGCTTTCAACCATTTCCTTAGAATTAAAGTTCATCCCTCAAATGTGATGAAAATGGATACTTGAAATAATCTATATTCTTTACATGATTGGGTTACAAAAACACATTCTTCTAATCAGGATACATGATATTGATGCATTGGTTTTGCAAGAAAAGCTTTTTTTCACCATTTTCCTTAAAACCAAAGTTTATCTTTGAATCATGATGAACATGGGTTCTTGTAATAAGCTCCATTCTTTTCATGATTGGGCTATAAAAACATCGTAATAAGCTTTACTCTATTCATGATTAGGCTATAAAACACCCTCTTCTAATTGGGATAAATTATGTTGATGCATTGGTCTTGGAAGAAAAGCTTTTCTGTCGACTACTTTCCCTTAGATCAAATTTCACCCTCAAATGTGATGAATATGGATTTTTCCAATAATCTCTATTCTTTTCACAATTAGGCTGCAGAAAAAACACCTTTTTCTAATTGGGATACACAATGTTGATGCTTTAGTTTGCAATAAATGCATTTCTTTCAACTATTTTCCATAAAATCAAAATTCATCCCCCAAATATGATGAACTTGGTTTCTTATAGTGATGTCCATTCCTTTTATTATTGGCTGCAACACCTTTTTCTATTTAGGATACATGATATTGATGTTTGCATTTGCAAGAAAAGCTTTTATTTCCACTATTTTCATAAAATCAAGATTTATCCCTTAAATGTGACGAACATTGACTTTTATAATGATCTTTACTCTTTTTATGATTGGGTGATAAAAAAATATTCTTTTAATTGGGATGCATGATATTGGTTCATTGATTTTGTAAGTAAAGCTGTTATTTCTAACATTTTCCTTAGAATCAGTATTCGTCCCTCAAATATGATGAACAAAGATTTTCATAATAA